>JBAMNC010000650.1:825000-1111474 GCA_037902135.1 Cetoscarus ocellatus
CTCCACGTCCTACTCTCTCTCACCCCATTTTCAGACTCAATTCACTGTCTCCCCTGTCAAATACAGGCATGCAAAGCCAAAAAAAATAGAAGTACCAAAGGATGAAAAACTTGACAATTGAATTTGGTGTCAGTTAAATTTCTTCTTATACATCATCTCTTGACTTCCTTTCAGTGCTGTCTAAAAGTAATCCAGTGTCCTCCTCTCAGCCCCACTATCTTTGTTTTCCCATAAACCATGCCATAAACATCACCGTGAGCTGTCATAAAGTAATGATGAGTGAGTCACTGAAGCAGGGCAAATTTTCTAGTGTGCCATATATGTTTTGTCACCACCCTGTCCTCTTTCCGCTCTTCCTAACAAAAAAAAAAAAGAGACAGAAACTGAAACCAAAATAATGTCTTACCAGAGAAGATTCATCATCGGCAGGCATGAGGCTGATTTGGTCTGGGGAGGTAATGGATGAGCGTGTAGTGCGAGGTGTCCGGGGAGAGGGTAAGGCGTCCCAGGCATTGCAGCCGCTTGGAGGCGGGTTGGGCATCTGGACCCCTGAGCGCTGGCAGCATTCCTCTGCATTTGACATCCAGGCCTCTAAAAGCTTCTCTCTGTCCCAATCTGACGAAATTAAGGCACAAGTAGAGAGAGGATTATTCCAAAAGTCAAAAGCAAAAACGGAAAATATTCAAGAATAGAGAGATAATAGCTTTAGCCATAAATGAATGGATAAATGGATGGATGAGTAAATGGATGAATGAAAACATCACTGCCTCTAAATAAATTTATCTTGCACCAAGAGCAAAAGCAGACTACAAAACACATCAGCAACTACAAAGTAAAGCACATAACAATATGAAAAAATAGTAGTTACTGAAATACAACATTAAAGCATCACATGATTCAGTGTAAGGAATGCCAAGTGGCAAAGTATTTAAAAAGACAATTATTCTACTTTTTTAGTTTTACATGCCCTTTAATAAGGTAACATGTCTCCTCCGCATGACAGAGCATCTTTATAAACAAGACAAAAGTCTCCAACATTGAAACCTCTCCTGCTCCATGCAATGCCAAAGCTGCCTAAAACATCTCATCCTCCTGGCCTTCTCTGCCAGCTTGACATACTACCATTGTTTCATGATGACTTTTAGCCCACTGGCTCATGGTAGCAAGCTCACTGCAGAGCATAGACAGGGCACAGTGTCTCAGACACAGAGAGAACAACACAGCACTATCAGGGGTAGTCTGTCTATGAAAACTAGACATTTTTTTACAATACTGATTGTTAACATACCCTAGCACTCATCAAAAATGAATACATGAACCTGATGTAAGACAAATATGACCTCTCAAAGTGCAGAGTAGCAAGTTTATATTGTGTAATCAGAGCTTATTTAGCAGATGAGTGCTCTGTTGCACAAAAAATGAGGTGCCTCTTTGAGTCCTTATTCTAGACATTCTGTGCCTGCGTGCTTAGTTTAAGAAATCAATTTCAGACCAAAGGGGATGTAACAGGTCTGCTGTGATCTTGCTTGCTAAAGTCAGTGTGCACCCATCTGATAGGTAAGAAATGCTGTACATACGCGTCCCCAGTATCTCTGTACCTGAAAAATCTTGTCCAGTCTTATTTTGTTGGAACAATGCTCCCCCAGTAAGTTAATACTTTCAGTGCAGCTTATTTAAAAATAAGTATAGCAGGGTGCTGTGCACACCGAAGCTCCTTAGTGAAAGAAAAGTTCAAATAATGAGAAAATTAAACTGAAAGTGGAATGTGAGGAATGTTCAAGAGATGTGTACTACTCAGAAACAGTGGATAAGGTGAAATGAGCTCAGCGCTCACTCCGGTTTTAAGAGGTCAGACATAGAACAATGCAGAATAAGCTCTGTTGCTTCAGCTGTGACATTATTTATCTGGCATGTTTAATGTTATCTGTAAGATATCAGTGTTAAAAATGAATTGATTAAAAGGCTAGCAATCAATATCAGTTGACATCTGTAAGTTAATGCTGATATCAAAGCCTTATGTATCATTAGTAAGTCTGTGGAGTTTTTACAAACCTCTTGTTAAACATAGATAAATAATTTAAATTTAAACATTTGTGCTCTTTAAAACCAAGGCCAATTTCCCATTGACAGGCTGTTACAGTGCTGTTTGTGCCACATAAAAATGCAGATGGAGCTTGGTATTATTATTAGTCAGAAATACATTTTGCATAAAATTTCAGTATAATCCAAAATATCTAATTTAAACTATTTCAATGTATCTGTCAGGACTGGCTGAAATAATTTTGGAGTAATCTGCATGTCTGACATCATCAAAACAAATCCATTATTGCACATCCCTATTGTCCATTCATTCGAAAAACACACAAAGACTCAGATCTTGTAAAAATCATGAGTAATCTAGTTCACATTATTATCTCAATATTAATCAAATAATTGGAAATATTGGAAATAATCTGCAATATATGTGATAGGGAAAATGATCAAAAACAAACTGTTTTGCATAATCTTTAAAATAATATCATTGGGACATAGAAACAAATATATGGTACACTTTCATTAAGAGACATTATTTCATGAATCTTCATTAATCTGGTCTTTCACCAGGCCTGTATAAAAACATCAAAGATACTAAATCATAGTATTTCCATTCAGCCTGGGAAAAACAGCCTTAATTCTCATTTCATCCACAGAAAATGTTTGCCTATAAAACATTTGTTTCAAATCGTCCATTCTTGTATCTGAAAGAGATGGTAAGCACAATGCTGAATCCACCAAAGCCCACACAAATCCCTCTCCAGTGGCAACAACACCACCTAAGCCTTTCAAACAGCCAACAGCAAAGACCTGCTGCCATCTGCTTTCCTCTTTTAGAATAGCGTCTTATTTTCACATTATCAAAAGAGCAGGTTTGAGAGCTTTTTAGCATGAATATTGAATGACTTGTGGACCGTGCCGGAATCCAGATTTTCTCAGACGAAAAAGTCAGCTCCCAAAAATAAAGACCATGGCCCGGTCAACTGTGCAATTAGGCCATTATCAGCCTCCAGACACGTTTCACCACCAATCCAATGCCTCAGACTCTAAATGGCCTCGTTTAGATAATGAATATTGCAACAATTTCCCCCCATCTCCATTCAATTAAAACTCATCAATGGGTATGACCCTATCTTTATGCTATTGGCAGTTAAAATGAGTCTGAAATTAAAAGTCTTTGCATTAGTCTTAAATATCAAATCTTAGTATGGACATAGAAATTGTCAAAGGCAGACACCCTGACAACAACGCTGGTGCCAAGAATATGATAAGAAAACTGAAAAAGACTTATATGGCGGTAGGGAGTGTGGAAATATGTGAAAGTTTTCACAGGAAATTATTAATACATAAATCCAAGAAACCCTTCCCCAGGGGATTAAGAAAAATCCAGAAATGTGCCACCACCCACTATTTAAAAGACAGACTGCATTCCCGTGATAGAGGTGCTTATATATAGCTAGAATCTGGATTCGCTCTCTCCTCTCTAAGCTCCCAAAAGTATGTCTAATATGTAGCACACACAGCTCAGCAGCCAGCCACTCGGCCCTCTGAATTAGAGGAAAGGGTGTCTAAAGACTGAAAATCAAGTCCGAACTGTGACACATTCTTCAAGTCCCATGTAATCTAAGCTGAGTTCAAACTAGGTGGGTCGTGATCTTCGAAGGATTCTGTTTTAAACATTTAAGGTTCGTCACACACAGCACATTAGCTTAGTTTATGTGAATGAGAGGCTTATGGCAACGGATCAAACCCAAACTGTGACACTGTTACTAAGTACTTTGCCAAGTCTAAGTTACAACAGCATCACTGGAAAATCCAGGCCAAGTGACTGATGTCCGCAGGCACGAATAATGTGACTAAATGAAATTCTTTCACTCGCCTCAGGTTAAACAGCTTTGACTGATATGGCCCCCAGGTAGAATTGTCTCTTGGAGGCATGTGCCGTGATGTATCTCAGATTATTTCAAGACTTGAACCTAATGGACAGGATTAAGAATGCTCTGATCAGCAGGTGCGAACCATGTTTAGTGTGTTTTTAAAACAACTGGCAGAGTGTTTGTTCAATAGTGCAGTGCAGAACCTCTAAAGAAGAAAATACAGCAAGTGCCCTCGATGAAGACAAATGAATAACTCATCATGATTCATTATTGCATGTGTTCATTCACCCGATTTATTTTACAAAATTTTCGACACTCAGATGTATGTAAGGCCTATATGATGGGTTAACCCTTTAAGCGCCAAAGTCGCAAAATTGCGACAAGCAACATTGCTGGATGAAACAGGCCATAGCTGCATATATAGTGCTGAATAGTGTTACCACTTTTCACCAGGAGATAGTGGACATGTGTTGCTTTAATCTGAGGAGCATTTGTGGGTGTGTTTCTATTCAAAGTTTTGGCGTAAATTTAGTTTGAAACACACATCAGATCGGGGAGACGCGCGAGTGGCTGTCAAGCGGAGCAGAGGGAGAGACACGCACAGAGAGAGAGAGAGAGCGATATAGAGAGTGAGTTAGAGTACTGACAATGCTGAGAGTACTTCATCAAGTACTGACTGACTCTGATTCTGAGGATATTTACCCTCTGAGATGACGTTCAGTCGTCCAGTGGGGACGAAACCGACAGCGCGTATGCGCGCAGCGGCACCGGGTCCGTGCGCCATGACAGTCCCCAAGCAGCACATACCGAGGCCGATGCTTTGCCTCTCCGTGGCCGAGGTGAAAGTAATTGGCGAGTGCCGAGGAGGGGACGTGGTCTGGGAAGCAGGGGAGCTCAAAACACGGTGGTAGCGTGAATGAGAAAAAAACCACGGAGCCGGCAGACGAGGGAGAAGCCGGGAGATGAAGAGCACTGTCAAAATAGTGGTGGGGCGTTCATGCTCGGCCCGTAAATTACAATGATGATGCCCTGGGTTTACTTAGGGATGAGGAAGAGTACTAAAAGTGGATTAGACATTTTGATGAGTCTGTTGGGTATTGTGGAGACAGGGATCTGACAAATTTTGAGCCCAATGACTTCTTGTCTCTTTTTTTGGATGGTGAATTCTGGAGCCTAATCACAAATGAGAAAAAAAGATATGCCCACCAGTTCATAGAGAGGGAAAACCCCAAACCAAACTCCAGATTTCATGACTGGTATGATTTTACAGTCCCTGAGATGAAAGCTTTCATGTCACTTCATTTGCATAAGTTTTCCAATATGGCCGCCACTTGGTGATGTCACAATATGCAAATTAGATGAGTTTATTTACTTCCATTCCAAATTTTGGGTCATGCTGAAGATTTTTCTCAATTACAGTCTGCCTTTATCTCTAACCACTTTCAAACTACAACATTTTGAAATTTTGATATCAAAATTGAATATTTTCCAATATGGCTGCCATCTGATGACGTCATAATATGCAAATTAGATGAGTGAATTTACTTCCATCCCAAATTTTGGGTCATACTGAAGATTTTTCTCACTGACAGTCTGCCTTTATCTCTAACCACTTTCAAACTACAGCCTTTTCAAATATTGATAGAAAAATTTAAAATTTTCTTGAAAAACTCTGGCGCCTAATGGGTTAAGAATAAAACTAGTCAGTCCCAGAATATCAACAACTAGGAAAAACAAATTCACCTCATAACAACTGTATTTGTTGAAGTGCATGCCTGAATGTGCTTGTCTAGATATTACATCTGAACACATCATGTACATATCTTTGTCTAATAATAATTTTACTGTATCAACCTAAACACATGACGTTCCCTACTGGACATTAAAAACACTGTTACACACCATCTTGTTTGGTTAACTAAGTAGCGTTTATCCTGCCAGTCTCAGGAGACTTCAACACTGGATTGATACTTTTAAGTAATCGTTCTGTAACAGAGCTTAGCGATTTCTACTAGTTTCTTTAAGAAGATGACAGAGCATCAAGAGCAGCAGCAGATGAGTGAACAACAATGTGTGAACAACACAAAAGTGCTGCATGGGGTACTGATCACAGGTGATCATATTAGCAACAACAGGTCTTTCTTCCAGTTAGATAATCATGTTTATTTAGTCATTAATGATTGGCTGCCAACTCCTTTGGGTACCTCTAGACAGACTCATAAGTTCAGTATTTAATGAGCTTAACTGTCTGGATGTGTACCGAGTTTTGTTTTGGTGTGTGTGGATGCTGTAACCCTTATTATTCCCTTGACAATGCCTGTGAGTCTGTTTTAAATTTCAAGGTACAAAATCCTCCCACACCACTAAGTCTAATTGGGTATGTAAAACTTAACATCCTATGTCACAACAGACTCTAATTAAACTTTATACTCCTACTGGCAAGACACTCACTATTGGCCACAGTCATTAACTTTTCCAATGTAAAACCTGCACAAATTACTTATTTCTTCTGGAATTTCAACACACTGAGATTGGAAACTTTCTTGTTTTCAAACTTTAAATCTTCAGGGTCAGAATCCCTGTCTGTCAATTCATATCAACCCCAAAAAGCTGACTCTGAAAACTGTTAACAAACTCAAATTAAGAGTATAAGTATTGCACCAATACATTGTCAATGCCTGGGTACTGAAAAATGCCAACATATTTGTACAATTTTAACTACTCAAGCAGAGTTTTGCTCGCAATTTATGATGGACATTTTCCTCTTCCAAGCACCTGTCTTATAACAGAAGTTTGGGATTTTAGGGCTATCAAGATGGATGAGACAACATGTAATGCTATGACCTTAAGTTTACAAAAATGCATTACTATGATGCAGCCCAACAGCTCTAGCAAGCAGACTTAATGATTTTAAAACAGCAAAGATAAATCATATTTAAGTCTATATAAGCAAAAAATAGAAGAAGTTGTTGATGTTCATTAGCACCCACAGTGCTAAAAGCTTTGGGGAATTGCTAATTATATTTAAACAAAAGTATAGGAACATTAAAGCCTCTCCATTATCATGCATGTCAATTTGTGGTTTATCTTGGTTGTGGACTTGCTTTGTACTGTACTAAAATATCAAATCTTTCTGAACATGTCCTTGTCATAAACATATGTGTCACTGCTCCTGCTTGCTAAATTTCCTTTGATTTTACAGACAAATAGGGTCTTGAGGACAAGCCTCTTATCATATAATGTAGAGCATGTGGCAATCGCACATATCACCAAAACATCAAAACAGAGGCTGCTGATTTATTAGATCTCTTACAACAAGAATATCACTGGAGTGTGGTTTGAAGTTTTTTGATAAGGCCTCTGATGTCTGAAAAAAATGACTATGCAACAAATGAATTAAAAGAATCAACCTTCTTATTTTATCAAAAATATAATTTTCATAATAAGGGGAGAGGAGCAACCTTCTGTGAAAACAAGAGCTGCAGTTACAAACACTTCTGGCAGTCACAAAGGAACACAGAGAAAAGTATACGCTACGCTAAACTTGTCCCTGACCAGAATCAAGCCTAGCAGGTTTCAAGAGCATGGCCTGATATGCAGCAGGGTTTTTAAACACCAGAAGTAGACAGATAGCAGGTGTTGTGTTTATGTGTGTGTGTGTGTTTGTGTGTGTGTGTGTGTGTGTGTGTGTTTGTGTGAGTTAAATAGTACCGTGGGCACGTAGCAGCCCCTCTGCAGTGAAGAGAGGGGCCTGCAGCATGTCGGCTGTCTCCACTATCAGCATGTCCTTCAACCTCCGCAGATCCTGAGGCCGCAGGCCCTCGTACAGCTGGAGAGGAGGGCATGTCAGAGGAAAGGACAGAGACAGGAGAGGAGAGGCGGAGAATGACAAGTGAAGAATAAAAGGAGATGTGAGGAAGGTTAAGGGGAAATAAAATGGGAACAGAGCAGGTTTGCAAGTAATGTAATGAAGAGTAGGGATAGAGACCGGGGTGAGATGAGGGTACGAGAGGGAACGAGGGAGGCAAATGAGGAAAGATCGGGGAGACAATAGGAGCATTAAAAGCAAATTAAATATAGACAATTGCTGATGCATGATGAGGCCCAATGAGCTCAGAGGCAGATAATTATCAGAGTCACATGCTTCAAGTCCGACGTCTTTGTGTTTGTGTCTAACAGAAGAATCTGAAGTGAAGGCTGGCCAGCTGAATTCCAGACCATGGACAAATCTTTCCTGGAGGCATGATGCAAACAATGTGTTCTAACACCATGCTATACAAGTCAGCATCACCAAAAAATAAGCTTATTTAGATCACAATACACAGGAAACAAGGTCCTACCAGCCAACAAGGTGTGTTTACCCTTAAACAATACTGCTCACCACTGTCAAAGGATCATCAATACAAACATCAAGCGTCCATTTCTTAATATTGAAAATAAAAAATGTCACACTGTATCAGGGAAGAACTAAGATTTACAGGGCAGGAAAGAAACTATTCAAAGGATGCAGCATGTGAGGTGAGCATCTGATGCTACCCAATAAAAAGTTATGTGATAATCGTACGATGTAAGGCCACTCTGAAGACCGCTACAGCTCAGCTTCTCAAAAACACCTCTGTTGTTCATTATTTGTATACCCTTCTGCACACCACTTTTCAGCTAAATCTCTGAGGAAAACATTCATGTGGAATTTCAATGTTTTTGTCAAGATGAAAAACAAAGTTACATCCCTGACAAAGCCCAATGGGATTTTAAAAAAAGTTTGGTATTCACGTGTAACTTTATAACACTTGTTGACACAAACTAAGGCTGTGCACCCTCTTTATCTTGGTATGTTTTTCATGTACCTCTCTCCGGTCGAGGGCTGCATACTCTGCCTCGACACCCTCTGCCTCGGGGGCAAGAGAGAAGACCATCTGTGACTCCAGGCACAGGGCCAGATCCTTGTGGTGCTGCTTCTCTGCACAGTCACATGGAGTCTCGCGGTTTTCATTCTCCGCAAACAGGTCCGCTTCTCTCTGCACCAGAAACTGAGCGAGGGGAAATGAAAGGAGAATTAGGCTTTGAATAATGAGGTACATAATATACTGAGGGACATTTATTAAAGTCAAATAGTGTAATACATTCACTGAAACAACTGTAGTCACACTAACTCTGGGATAACAGAAGAAAGGCTCAAGAACAGTCACACACAAGCAAATCTGTTATATATATACAGTGACATGATTATTTCCCCAGTTCTGCATCAAATGAAAAAAGATTTTTCTTTAAAGCATTTCTCAAAAGTCTCAGCCAGGAAAAAGTTCCTACTATTGATTGTTGCCTTGGTGGTTCTGGCTTTCGTTTAAATCAGTCACTTTGAAATGAAAGAATAAATTCTCTTTCTTCTACTATCAATATTGTAGTTTAGACTTTTATTTGTTCATTTTTTTCTCAGTTCTTCAGGGTTCTAGTTAAATCAAAACAAGACGAAAGCAACATTTAGAAGAGCAAAAATGTTTGAGATGATGTGACTTTATGGGTATCAACCAAAAATTGTATGAAGCTGGAGCTGATGGGGGGGTCTTATCTCTCCCGTCTTCCAGCCCCGTCCATAATGTCCGACAGATGTTTTGAAATTTAAGGGAAGATTCACCTTCTCTAAAACTCTGGGATTCAGTTACTCTTAAATAATGTTCTGTAAATGCACAGAAAAAGACACAAAATGTGCTCTGATTCAACACAAGAAGATGTGATCCTGCCCTTACGCAGAGCATGAACTATATTTGATACACCAGTGCTCACAAGCTTGTATTCTGCAGCCATTTATATAAGAAAGACAAATTAATTATTGCAAACATCTGGGTTATACTGACCTCTCTTCATGGAGCACTGGTTGTTTACCAAATAGTAACACTTGGGATTAATTTGTATTTGACCTGACATAGAAATACCACAGGATTATGACCTCTCACCTCCACACAAGTCTTCATGCCTGAGGCAGCAGCATAGTGCAGGCAGGTGTTTTTCTTGTTGTCGGTGGCATTCACATCAGCGCTTTCATACTCGCCATGGTCCAGCTTTGCTCCAGTCCATGCCAGGATAATTTGAAGACATTCTGCACGACGCTGTTTGTCTTCATGTGGCCGCGAGATTCGAGGTTGCAGTGCCCCCTCTGATGTCAGGATCTGGGGGCCCATACAGAGAAGGTGCAGGGATGTTTCATTGTGCACATTACGCTTGTTTGGATTCCCATCTTTGTTGTGGAGAAAAGACCTACAAGGGCAAGACAGGATCATATTTATTCAAAGAATCTTATTGTGGATATATCTATTCAACACTATTCTGTATGGTAAAATACCTTAGTTTGAGTCATTTCACTCTTACAAGCCACTATGGCATGTTTTTGAATAACACTGAAAACATGACAAACATCTTCCTGAAAAGGGGAGATAAGGTATTATTTATCACTTATTTTTGTCGAATATGTGTGTGCAGTTGTAGTGTAAACATATATCCCCGGTGAGCAACTAGTCACCCAGTGGCCACACACAGCCCCCGTCCTCACTCAATGCAGCACATGTCCATCTTGAGTAAGAATGAATGGTGATCAGGAGCAAAACATGACAAAATCTGCATTGGATATGGATTACAGCCAGAGTTGCCACTTCAACAACATGCAGGAAAACTGTATGCTCTAGAACATGAAAAAGACATATTGCCTTAATAATTGTTGATATTGGTACATATTTCATTTCTGAAAAGAAAACAATGGATAAGATTGTTTTTCACTGTTGCTGTAAAACTTTTCCTATGCAGACTCTACTTTGCCTGAACTCTGGTTCATATACTCTTTTTCGATGACTGCTCTGCTACAGTATGTTCACAATTGCTCATATTTAGAAAGCCTTCTAGTTTCATATACAGAAAACCTTGATCCAGCTGTGTTCCCACTCTTTATGAGATGCTCTGCTGAGCTCCTGACGTTAAAGGCTCTCTCCCTCATGTGGGCCTAGTCTGCTCTGATTGGTTGACAGGTCTGCTCTGTGGCAATTGATCAATCAGTGCTGCTTGGCGCCATATTGCCAACAACTTCAGCCCGAGCTAATTGACTTGAACTGCAGACGAAACAACAGCAGAATGTGACGCTGATAGGCCTAGTCCAGGAATACTTTAGGCAGCCACTGCTGCTGCAAAGAGGGGGAGAGAAAAGTCTGTATGACCTGTGAACTTTTTCTTTTATGTACAGACGTACTCTATCACACAAAGACACACATCAACTCTAAAGGGCATACAAAAGCTCTTTAATAATAAGTAAAAGCTATGGTCATTATAACGACAAAATTAATCAAATTGATTTTAATTCTTTGCTAAGAAAATTGAATCTGGCTTTACTGTTTGCTTTTGAGTTTAAAAATAAGGATGTTGGTAAAATTCTGCCGAGGGCTGCTTGTTTTTATTTCTTCCTTTTGTTGATTTCAAGTCACTTTAACTTTACTATATACAGTGTCCTCTATTGACCCTCTTGCTGTGAAAACGAAACTAATGTGGTTTGGTTGTCAAAGTTGGCCATCCCTGATATTTGATAGAACTTTTAAGTGTAATTCAAAACAGCTGATACCAATCTTTGAAATTATAGAGTAGGGACAGAAAGCTTTTATGTGCTTGTACTTTGAGTAGATTCTAAATTCAGTCCTTTTACTTTATTTAGGTAATTTCTGTGGAAAGCAAAGCACTTCAAAACATTTCACACTGAGTCTGAGTACAGGGGAAAACATAAAAAAGAGCTTCACAGATAAAGCTTTCCGGTTAATGGAAACTACTTTACTATTCTAACTATTCTCAAATAGCTACTCTTGTATTAGTATCTACTACTTAGTATCATGATACTTGATGCTGAAATAATACTTGAAACCAATGCTACTGATTGAAAACTTGATATCCAATGGATTAAAACAGGAGGTCCTCTCAGGTTGGTCACATTTTGAAATTGACAGTTTCTCAACAATATTATATGTAATAATTTTACAATAAGATTTTAGGAATATCATATCTATCAGGTCAAATCATCACTGTTCATCAATCCATTTAGCTGGCCCTGTATATTCATTTGTTTTAATGCAAAGTGCATTTTCACTTTTGTGTTTTATATATTTTTTCATATACATCACAGCAACTACCAATTTGTGGTTTATTATATGATATGGGTCAAATTATAAATTCAAAACTATTTCACCAACAAAAAAATGAAAAAATTGATAGGGGACCAATAAGGTTTTATCTACTCTATCTTGTTATCTCTGCCAAGGAGGTTATGTTTTTGCCGGTGGTTGTTCGTTTGAGAAGATGCCAACTCACAAATTTATGAATCCATTTTGATGACATTTTTAGAGGAATGTTGGTCATGGCATAAGGAAGAAGTGATTCAATTTTGGTGGTGATTCGAAATCAAAAATTGATATAGATCAAGGCTTCTTAAAGGATTTGTTAACACTGCGAGACAAGGCTGCTTTCCAACGATTAGCTTATAACTCAGTAAGTTATCAATGGATTTTGATGACACCCCCTGGGAGTATAAGACATTGCATCAGAGAGAACTCAATAGATTTTGCTTTTCAAGGATTTATTAACACTAAGACATAGGGCAGTTTTCCACATTTTTGGAAAAATTTGGCTCGACGGTGTTGGAAATGCCTTGGCTGAGGTTGGTGCTCTTGGAGCACTTGTAGTCTGATCTATTACTTACTGGAAAAATAAAAAATAACTGGTTGACTCATCACGTCCCAGCTGTTGAAGTCAGTGCACAACACCTTACAGTGTGCTCTATCACTACTTTCATTTCATCTTATATGAAGTTCTTTCTACTTTAGCTTGAATAAATATTTATATATATAGTTGGACTTTGACTTGGACTTGAGTTTAGGTTTACAAAAGTGACAATATTTTGAGTACAATATCTTTTGCCTCACCAGGTACATTTTATTCCCAAATCAGTCAGCCCGTTAAGTTAGATTTAGAGCCAAAATAATTAAATCTACGTATCTCTACATCCCTATATTATTCCCTTCAGTTATATATACTTGACTATGATGAAAATAGAAGGTATTTTCAGGTAGGAAAACAAAATTAAGCATCCTGTTAGCAGAGAGTTGACAGCGCCTGGATGGAGTAACAGCAATCACATGCAAGGTTGGTAGCTCGTGGGAAGGGAAGCTCTTGGAGCCCTGTCCTATTCTAACACAGCGTGTTGCATTCCTGAGAGGTGCTAACAGATGGCTTTGTAGAGGAACAGATGGGACAGAGACATATAGAGACAAAACATGACAATTTTTCTATTGCTCTGCAGCAGTACAGTTAAAGCTGCACCAGTTGATCAACAGAGTGTCAGCTTAAGGATAAAAGAAGTAGTCAAAGGATTTGACTGAACAGGTGTCAGGGAAGAAATGAAGGTACAACACTAAATATACAGAAGTGCTTTATAAATCCTCAATACTTCAGTAATCTATGCTTCTGAATGTGCATATTTCTCATTTGGTTTTATTTCATCCACATCCTGACCTGAGTAGGCGTGTCATGCCGTGCCGGGCAGCATAGTGCAGTGGAGTGTTGTGCTGGTAGGACTCTCCATATGTAGCGTTGGGATCCAGAGCCTCCTTGAACTGCGGGTTGCTCTCATACAGTTGGCAGGCCAGCAACTCATCCCCGTTGATGAGAGCCTTACGGAACTTGGTAGCTGTGTTCCCCATCTCTTTCTTTATGAGGTTCCAAGCTCTGTGGGGCACAGCCGCCTCTTAGGTTGTCTTCTACCTGCTCAAGTCCAATAGGCCAGCATACTGAAAGTCCTGAAGAAAAAATACAAAGACAAAAGTCACATTCCTTTCTGGATGACTCAGACTCTAAGGCTGAGCCAACTAAAAAAAATGACTGAACTCATCTATCATTGTAAAACCCAGGCTGATTCTCCCAAATACTTCAGATATGTTCAGCTATGCTAAAAAAAAGCAGCATTCACTTCCTCTTAATCACACGGCAGTACTTGTATCTCCAAGGTTGCGCAGGCTGCTCTGCTACAAGCCCCTGTTTCAGCTCTGTAACCCACCTCCCTGTGTCTTTCTCTTTTTTTGTTGTTTTGAACACCTAAAGATAGTGCCAACAAGGCTCAAACAGAGCAAAGGACAAGACTTCCTCTGGCATCACTAGGAGCTTCCGCCTCTCCATGCCAATTGCGCCCATCCCACTGAGGCCAGGAGTCATTGCAGAGCGAGATATCCTCGACTTTTGAACGACATGCAGAGAGTCAGCATTTCGTCTCCACCAGAGCACCATATGGTCTTGACTGTTGGGGCTGTGTGTTGCTTTTATGTAATATCTTCACAGCTTCAGCACAAATAACAGCACACATTACATACCATTAAGGAAATTATGCGAAAAAAAAAATCAAAATAAATTCTTGATGACATGAAACAAAATCTTTCTGCATTATACGCCCCAAGAACAGATATAGTGTGTACACAATACAAAGAAAAAATGCTCCCTTTCTGGACAAAAATCTGCATCTCAGGCATTTTTTGACATCACACTCAAAGGAAGAAACTGAGAAAATGTCAACAGACATATATAGACACAGGTTTACAGTGAAACTTATTGCAGCGAAAAGTTACAACCAGTAGCCAGTTTTTTAGGTACATATGACTTAGACCAGGGAAAGGCATTTTTGGCAACCAAAATCAAATCATAGGATTCCCTAAATTTAACAATTAGAAATACTTACAACTTTAGTTACAGCACAGGAACGAAGATATAGTTCTTGATACGACCGTCACATCAGCACAACACCAAATAAGGAAACAGAGGCAATAGAGCTGCTGGCCTCCCTCTATTTGTGGCTTTTGTTACAGTAAGGGTATGAGTTTTGTTCCAGAAATGGTTACAAGCAAAAAAATACTATACTATTAAAGTAGAGGAGAGTTTGGGAGGTCATGAAGTATTAAAAAACAAACAGCAGGAGGTTTTTCCCTATCCCTTATCGACTACTTCTGCCCCTGTCTGCCATATTTACACTTCAGACTTCTTTGCTGTCTTTTCCGCTGACTGCGTCTGATGATGTTCTTGATTTACAGGGCAGGCAGAACAAAGTGGAAGGAATTGATCAGGGAATCATTTCGCAAAAGACTAATGATGTAAGTTTCCTGGAGCTGTTATTGATTCTCAACCTGAAATTGGTTTTGGATTCTCTTCTCTAGTTTTGACTGAACATTGCTGACCCTCCATTTTATCAGGCCTCCCATGGGCTCCACTTTGGAAACAACTGCTTAAGATGATTCATGGAGTGCTATTTTTACTTATAATTACCTCTGCCAAGGAGGTTATGTTTTCTAGGCTTAGTCTGTCTGTTCTATGTCTGTCTGTCTGTCTGTCTGTCCGCAAGATAAATTTAAAAAAGTTATGAATTGATTTGTACGACATTTTCAGGGAATGTAATTCATGACTTAAGAAAGACTGGACTACATTTGGTGGTGATCTGAATCCAGACATGGATCCGTGGTTGAAGCGCGTGCTCTCTGACCACTTGTAGTTCAGTAATAGTTAACCAAAGTAACTGTAATTTTACATCAGTTCAGTAATTGTGTGCTCCTGATATTAGGTTGTCTCTGAAAAGATCTTTTTTAAATGGGAAAAACTAAATAATGTAATAGCATCAGTCATAGTTTCAGCCCATTCAATAACATCAACATTTTAAAAAAAATAATACATTACAGAACAGTGTGGTCAGATGACACATGCCCATGTCTTTCCTTGCATGACTAAATCTGTGTCAAGTCATACCAAGTAGGAGCACACACCTCCCTAAGCACTCACAATCAGATGACAAGACAAACACAATGTCCCACCTTGTTGAACACTAGTAAACACCTTATCTCAGGTTACACAACCCCAGAAATGGTCATACATATTCCCGAGATGGTCGCCCTCCTAATGTTTAACTGATTAACCCATCTGTCAATAGTTAACGACACTCCCCCATACCCAAACCAAACAACAATGACTGAAGCCATTTTGCAGTGTGCTGATGCTAACGTAAACATGCCACAGTTTTCTGCGTAGCCTGCCACTTGTCACTGAAGTCCTCGGTGCAGGCCTTTCTGTCTCCACGCTGTGTTAGTGTTTACCGTTAGCATAAACCGACGTGTGTTGTTAATGGACAGACCGCTATAGCGCTCTGTAACATTAAGGTACAGAACAATATAAAGGAGTAAACTAACCTTAAACAACGTGAGCCTCCAGCCAGTCCGCGTCTTAAAAGAGCCCCTGTTACTTAGAATACACAATAATGCATGCTAGCTGTGCGTTATTCAAAAGATAAAAACATCATGACGCTACCATCTGCGTTGGCTAACGTCAGCGCATACGCTATCTGGGTTAGCTAGCATGCTAGCCCTGCTGGCCAACTTAGCTAAACTCACAGTAAACAAAGAGTAACAAGTATTCAGACTTACACCGACGATACATCTCGCTATTGGAGGCCTGGTTATATGGATTAACTGTCACCCGCTGGTAGAATAAGCACAGGCTTTTCTTGTTAAGTGAGGCAATCCATAAATAATGTGAGCTCAGAGCGCTGATGTTGTTCCTGTCAACTCTGTGCTGCCTGATAGACCAGTTGCCAGGTCTGATCAGAAACCCCCCCAAAACAGGCGGCAATAGATGGGGCTCGTTCTCGTCATTGGTGACATAGATGGCATAAAGCAGGCAGAGCAGAGGATTTGGGTCAGCCACAATAACAAAGAAATAATGAGACGTGGAGAGAAAAAATAAAAAACAAAGAGAACAAAGTTGAAATGTCGGGAGCAATGTGGAACATGGAGTCGTAATTGCAGGAATAATTAAAAAATGTGGAGAAAAAAATGCTTAATTATCAAGAGAAGAGTTAAAACAGGCGTATATTTAGAGCAGAGATGGACAACTGGCGCCCCGGGGGCCACATGCGGCCCTCCACCTCACAAGAGTAACTGTCATTTTTCAACAGTAAAAATGAAAGAAATATGAATGAACATGCCAGGCTTGACCCTGACATACCAATACAGCGCCATGCACAAATTAATAGAAATACTTCCATATAACCTTGATTTTTGGAATATATTTTATTTTGTTGTGTTGCAAGTAATCACAAAAACACTTACTCTGATATAATTTTTTCGCTGAATCTCTTTAATGAAGAATTAGAATTGAATATTAAGTCTTACTTAGGCCTAATACTGCATTTAAAAAATGGTAATGTAAAAAAAAAACAAAAAAAAAAAAAAAAAACTGGCAAACACGTTTTTTTTTTGTGCAAAGGAGCTTCAACTGGCATATATTCTGTATAAATTTCCCTAATTTTGCTTAATTCTATGCCAAGCTCATAGATTATGCACAATAATTTGAACTATAATAAATGACTGTTGGTATAATCAACTTTTATGATTGCCTTATTTTTCTATTTTTGATGTACACAATAAATGTAAGTCTTGGGATGAAAGGTTGACATACACAAAAATGAACATTAAAATGCCCTGCGAAGTCCATAACAACCTAAAACTCTTACAGAGTAAAAAAAAAGAAGACAACATTTGAGAGAGTGAAGTTTAAATAGGCCTTGATTTTGAGATTTAAGGGATTTGCAAAAGAATAAAAGAGAATTTAATCGTTCAAGTTCAAAGGGCCTATGGTAGCAAGAATACATTTTGAAGGAAATAAAGGTTAAAATTTCAATGATAAAGTACAACAAGCATACAGCTTTGAGAATAAAAGTATAGCACTGAGAGGGAAAGTGGTATTTTTAATGATGAAGCTGAATTACATCAGACAGTTTTGAGGATAAAGAGGAAATCCTGTTCTGGATGAAAATAAAAACAATTTACAAATTCAAGAGTTATGTCAGAATATGGAATTGTATGGAAAAATAAATATGTTCAAACACAAATAATTAACCACTTCCATAAACAACAATACTGGGTAAGCCTCACTTGACAGGGCCTAACTACCTGTTGAACTGGTGCTAGACTTGGAATGGGAGAAAAATAACCCTTTGTTTTAGTTTATTCAGTCATTTTTCATTTTTGTGAGTAATGTAATAAAACAGAAATTTTTGCTACAATATTGATTCTGAAGGTGAAATTAGAACTATTACGTTTCAGTGAAAGATCTCAGCTTGAGGTTCTCTTAAAGAACTCTAAATTATATCTCATAGGAAAAGTAGCAGTTTCAGATTTAAATAACCCTGTCTATGACAAATCATAGGGATGTGTCTCTAACTATGTCTTTCAAAGACTAGAAGTGCTAACCCTCTGATAATAAATCCCTTTTATTTTAATCAGCTTGGTATGCACGCAGTACAGTTTCAATAATTATTTCTATAAAGCATTTGAATTTAGACTAGGTTAAAAATGTTTTCTGTATATCACTTTTCATAATTTTCTTGTTTAACTGGACAATAATGACCTTGCTGCCCACAGACTGAGTGCAAAACTATAATCCACACCCACCACACCAGTAATGTTTTGCATTTTTGAGTGTTTTGGTTTTTAATGCATTGTTTATAACAAACACTGAATCATGGCTGCCCAAGGCTTCCAACCTTGTGTTTTGCATACATGAGATTCACGTAGAAATATGAAGGCTGTAAAAGTCTGTCATTAAAACAGTGTGCACTTTCACAAGGTTCCCACACACGTGATATAATATTTACGCAACAAAGAAACCTTTTAAACAAAAAAGGTAAAAAAAAGCCAGTAAACTTTTATGCACTATGGCCCCTGTAGTTCTGGTTGAATTAAATGTACATTATCTCAGTGTTTTGGAATTTGCACTCAATGCTGTAGTTATCTCAACTCAGTAGTCTGACGGAGGGGAAAAAAAACAACTTAGGGGATGTGATTATAACTGAACACCACTAGAGGGCGACAGAGCCCAGAGAAAAATACAGTGCTAGGTTGAAGTTGAGCTTTGTTTTTGCAGTTGACTTGGACAGTCACTTCAGACTTTGCTTTTAAATACTTGAATCGTATCTAGTTTTTTTCTTTTACATTTTTAAACAGCTTTCTATATGTCTCTTGATAGATAGATAGATAGATAGATAGATAGATAGATAGATAGATAGATAGATAGATAGATAGATCCTTTATTGATCTTGAAGGAAGTTTTTGCTGGTTTATTTACATACCCAGCAGTGAGGAAAGATATCATTCATAAAGACAAGAAGGCAACAATACTATAACAATTGAAATTAATACATCTGGTATGATAAATATGCATTTGGAAGGGAAAGTGCATATTAACAAACATTTCTAGTTTAAAGAAAAACCCATGAACATTCATGTGATTTCAAATTCACATAATTGTGCACTCAGAGTATACAATGGCACTAATGACCTTGACCCTTGAATCCATGACTTTTAAGACTCTATCAGTTGACTCTTAAGACAAAATGGACATTTGGGCAAAGTTTGATAATACCCTCTAAAAGAGATTTCTTCTGACCAACAAAATCAAATAATTTTATTCTTAGAAAGAGGTAGACTTGTGGTCAAAGCTCAAAGCAAATCCCTTGAAGACCTTTAAAATATGCTGCAGAAGGCCCTGAACCACAGATGGAAAACCCCAATAAACATCATGGAACTATGCTGATGCCAGAGCATGCCCAAAAAAAACCCAAAACATTTAACATACATATCATTCAAAGTATAACATCAGTACAATCCTGACAATGAGTTATATACCTAAAATGCAGCGTATGGCACACATGTATTCAAAGACACCCCCCATGTCCCTGTTACATGTGTACATGTTTGTTTTGATGCAAGAAAATCTGAAAATATAGCCACTGGTGTGTGCGTGTTTAATTGCTTGCCAACGATATCTCTGCACAGTTTCTGCAGCTAGAAAATATACTTGGGTTCATTATAAAGAATTCTTCATGTTAGTTAACAGAAACTTAATGAATATATTTTTAGAATGAAGGATTTTCACAGATATTGTTTGCTGCACTGTCATTCATTTTTTAAGTTATTACAAGCGATTCATAATTTCACCTTTGTGTTTGATAATAAGATGTTTATCCAGACTCGTGTGTCAAAAATGAAACAGGCTGAATCATAATATTAGGCATCTCCGCGGATCATTCTTTCTCATTTATCTCTTGAATAAGTGGAAAACTGTGCTCAAGTGTAAAAGCTCACTTATTTTGATAAGAACAAGTGAAGGTAGCACTCTATAAAGCTGCTCAACAAGGCTGGTTAAAGTTTACACTGGTTCAGCTTTATTTTTTCAGTGCAGTGTGAAATTTAGTGTATTACAATATCTTATCTAGGTTTTACTCAACAAAAGGTACTGATTCTAAAAAGTACTTCAACGTGTTAATTCACAAAAAAAGCTACTTACAGTGCTTACAATGATGTGACTTAAGGTAATTATTTACTTTCTGAGACTCTTAGTGTGTAAAATGCATCCAAACAGAGAACATTTACTTGAATAAACCACTCCAACACTCAGTAGAGCATATATGGCTTTTATTATCAAACATCTGAACATTACCATGAAAGTATATACATAATTTTAATCTCACATTCAGGAGTGCACACGTTTCATATCAACAGGCCTTTAATAAATAATCTGTAAACACTTAACTTCAATTTAAAGGCAGATACAGCAATGTATTCACAGAAACTAAACATACATAAAACTGTCTTATAAAATGTAATGAAACTTAAACAAATGCTTTGGCACTTTTAAATAGAGGGCTGTGAAACTGTGTACCATGACAGATTTCATGTGTATAAAAAGCCAGTGTTTCAGATGGTAATGCTTCTCGTGTCTCACAATCACAAACACACACACACGCACACACGCACACACACACACCTTGATTTTGAAAATTTACTGTATCATCAGCATAAAAAACATCACTTTATAAAAACGTATTGTTCACATTACTTAGGCAAATAAATCTTCTCATTCATGGAGGCAGATGAGGAAAAACATGATTTGCAGAGTAAACAACAAAGCATTGAGAAGCACTCAAGGCAGGGGCGATTTAAGGACCTCCAGGGTGCTCAGCTCCTCAGGAAACTGTGAGTTATAGTTTCAAACCAATATTCAAGCAGCTTATTTGATAATTCATTTTACTGAACAAACTGGAAATCTTTTGCAGTTATACATTTTAATTAACAGTGTATATTAACTACACACTTTTAAGCACGCATATTTGACTGGTGTTTTCACTTTAATTTTGCTACTGATTCCATGTTTAGTGTCATGATACTAAATAGTATGACAGTACTTGTTCAATACTGAATGTCACATGGGTCACATGGATCATATGTTTGAGTTAACAGTTCAAAAACAGCAGTAAATATGAAGAAGATGTTTATTTAGGGATTTAATAACAATTTAGACTAATTGTTAATCTATATTTTGTCTAAAGAGTTTGCCAACACATTTTCTCTGATATTTCTAAGATCTTATATCATATATAACATAGTAGATTGCCTCTCCGCGGTGATATTATATAATTTGGTTCACATTTAATTTATTGTATACATAACTATACTGCAAATAAAAGCTGAATGACTTGTCACACTATAGCTGTTGTCCCTTTAACACAACACAGAGAAGCGCACTCAAATACTCAGTCATGTAAATACATTTTATATGAAATGCTTTCTACGTTGACTTAAGGAGACTCGTGGAGTGATAATTTTTGCACTCTTTCCACAGATGGCTGTTTAAGATGTAATTTAAGAATTCAGAAAAGCCAAACAAATACTTAATTAATGCTCAACTAATTATTTACTAATGCTGTCCTAATGCCAAACAGTGGTAGTTTATATCATGTGTTTACATT
Source organism: Cetoscarus ocellatus (assembly GCA_037902135.1). NCBI lineage: Eukaryota > Metazoa > Chordata > Actinopteri > Labriformes > Labridae > Cetoscarus > Cetoscarus ocellatus. The sequence goes on from JBAMNC010000650.1 coordinate 846,772, forward strand.
TTTATTCCCGGCAGTGAAGCGAAATTCACTATGAAATGAACAATTTTGGCTAAAATATGGACTCAAACAGGTATTATCACGATTAAGAGTTTTTGTTCTGTACTTCTTAAATGATTCAACATGATTGGAAAATCTGCTCATATTTTAATGTAAAAACTGTTTTGCTATTAGGCTAAAAAAGTTCAAAATGCAGGATTCTGACATCTAACAGAGTTTCTTTCAACTGCGAATAATACCTTCTTGTTGCAAAGTTAATTACATGCAGCTTTTCCACTTTGTATGGTAACATTATAACAGCTTCTTACAGAGGGAATGGCATATGTCCTCTTCTTTTGTCTCTGTTTTTGCTCTCACTTGTTCACTTTTAAGCTTCACCTCTAGCTGCCCTCTTCCATCCTTTAGCCTTAGCCATTGTAACAAACGGCTCTGAGTTGGGCAAACTGACTTCCATTTAGTGCAAGGTGGGTGTATGAACTGATGCTGTAAAGCCTTCTTACAATACTTCTTATAAGAGAACCTTGAACCTTGACAAATCACTGAAAGCAGATTACTTGGTCTGTTCTTCTTGCTTAATATGATTATAATCTTCAACTTTGATTCTGCTGTTTTAGAAGAGTAAAGTTAATCATTGATGTTTAAAGTGACGTGTATGTTATTAGTCTGCAAGCTCCCCTACGTGATTAAAACCCCTACGAGCTACCTTTCATGTGGCTTCCTGTTCCTGATCAAAGAGGAGAAGGTTCTTCCTCGTGTGAATTTATTTCAGATCTACTGTTATGCAGTTTGATCGCTGAAAAATATAAGCAATTCTAAACATCTTTGGGATATGTGTTCCTGTTTTGACAATTTCAGAAGTGTTTAGGTGGAATTTAGAGGGTCTTCTGCACACCTGAAAAGGGTCTAAAATGGCCCATGACTCAAGGGTTTGTGTAAAAGGAGTAATAAGCTGCCATGCCTTTGGATGAGGGGGCTTCTTTACTGTAGGAGCTGCTGTTGGCTGCAGTGGAGGCCAAGTCCTCACACTTTATATCAGCGGGTGAGTCCTCAGTGCTGGGGCCGTTCAGAGACAAGCGCCGTCGTTTGCAGGTTGAAGAATAAGAATCAGACTTGTCTAGAGACAGAGTTGACGGCTGCGACTCTGTCCAGGAGGAGATCAGCCCTCCGCTGCCGTTCACCTCATCCTCTAACTGGCCTTTGACTTTGTTTGAGTCTTCAGGGAAAGCAGCAGTGGGGCTGGGCCTGGGAGACCAGGGCAAGCTGGGGGTCACCTTCCTCTGGTATGCTGCTCTGGACCCCCAGCCTGCAGACATGGTGGTGAAGGGAGAGTCTGGGTAGTAGCTAAGAGCGTGGGATGTTTGCATGGACAGAGATTTGATACCATAAGGTAGCAGGGAGCTGGAGTAGTCGCTGTCATATGGTGTGAGATCGAGCTTGTTGCCGGTGCTCGTACTGTTTCCTCCTTGCTGCATGGAGGCGACAAACCACCTCTGTGATGCCCCATCTTCAGCCTGAGGGGAGAGGAGGTTGTTAGTCTGAGGCACGGCTCTCTCGCTGTTGTAGAAGCGGTGCTGGGGGAGGTTGTTGACGAACTGGTCCTGGAAGAGGGGCTGCATCGTGTAGCGGGTGCTGGGGACAATCTGGTGTGCACGGGGGGAGTCAGTGGGAGAGGGGGTGAGGCGGTCGTTCTCGGGAGCTGTGTACATACTTAAGAGAAACATAAAGGAACTTGTGAGTGATGAGGGGGCAGATAAGGAGAATTGTGTGAACATTAGTCAAAATGAATGTGCACAGTGATATGATTCCACGGTAACTTAATCATGAACATATCTGCCTAACTGTGAACTCTGCTGACCAGGGGGGATGTTAGGTGCAATTTGGAGTGTTAGTCTTAAGACAAAAATGAATTTCACTTTTAGTCACATTTTAGTCATTTTTGATCCCTGTTTAAAGTTTAAATAGTCAAAAACTCAACGACATCTCAGTTCAGTTTTAGTCAGAAAAAAAAACATCCACTTAGTCATTTGTTTGTTCCAAACATTTGCTCTCTTTAAACTAACTTAATCAGCCCAACTGTATATTTAATAATAATAAATATAAAAAGCAATAGCAAACTCATTTGTGGAGCACATTTCATTACTGAAAAGCTCAATGCATTTTGAATTGAGAGTGACAACAGGGAAGTCAGTCAGTTAAATGCACAGCAATTCCGTCAAGTATCACACATATATTACTGAAGCTGTGATGACTAACACGGACGACCTGTTGCTGGGGACCCACTTGACTCCAAGTGCTTCACCCAACACCAACCATCAACAGAAATGACTACATTTAACTTCTAATTTTTAAATCAATTAACCCAATGTAATTGCAGTTCAACAGAATGATGTTACACTAATCAACACCAGTCCTTTTCAGTTTATAACCATTATAGTTGTTAATGTTCATACTGGAACAATCTCTCCTCCCACGGCTGTTATTGATTATATCACCATAACCATCCTTACAACCATGCAGAGAGGAAGACCCTCTTGAAAACTGGGTGCTGCATCTCAAGGGGTTATCCTATAACAAATTCAGTTCAATGAAGACAAATATAATGAGGACAATTTTATCCAGACATCCATGCATTTTTTGCTGTCATAAATGTTCATATTAGTCCCTTTGTCTTGGCCAATCTCTGCCACTCACATGCCCAACATGGCTTTGGTGCATGGCTGTTCAACATGAGTCTTCTTCTGCCCAAGATTTGCTGCTAAACAGGTTTTTTTTCTTGCAGTTGTAACTGTTGCCAAGTGTGGCAAAGTTCTGTACTCATGGTGGATTCATGTTGGGATTGAAAATAATAAAAAAAATGAACAAATTATGGATTAAAAAAAAATATTGATAAAATAAAGAGTATGGCATCGGCCTACTCTTCCGCAAAGTGCCTTGAGACAATTTGTAATGAATGTGGTCTTATACAAAAAAAAGATTAATCTATTGACTGATTGAAGTCCACATTTTAACAGTTACTTCAATGAACGGTTTTATTTGAAAGTTTGATAGACGAAAAAATATTACACATTGCACATCACATAGCAATTTGACACAAATAGTAATAAGATAAACACGATTGCTCAGAGAGCACAAACCTCCATGGCATTCCTGACATTTTGGTCATGTTATAACTGAAAATGTGGAAAACTGACCTATATCACCATGGTAACAAATCCCAGAAGAAATTCCTGGATTTCGCATTTGGGTTTGGCTCATCAGCTAAAGTGGACACCTTCTCCTTTGTGCCATGAACAACATTTCCTGAAATTTCTTTAAAATTCATGGAATTTTTTTGATAATTTAGCAAATATGTTAAAAGTTGCCCTATCAAGCATTGTCAACAAATCTTTCGAAAACCCTGGATTTACATCTGTGATCTATGACGAAGGATTAGGGCCACCTTAAAAAAAAAAATGTACGTTTAGAAAAAAAAGTAAATTTACGAGAATAAAGTCGAAAAGTTACGAGAATAAAGTTGAAAAGTTACAAGACTAATCTCATAAAGTTGCAAGAATAAAGTTAAAAAAGTTACGAGATTAATCTCATAAAGTTACGAGAATAATCTCAAAGTTACAAGAATTAAGTCAAAGTTACGACAATAAAGTTGTAAAATTACAGAAAAAAGTCATACATTTATGAGAATGAACTTGTTATTTTAGTCTGTAGAGGCTATCGGAAGAGCAGCATCCGCCTGGACAAAAATGAGGAACGTCGAGCATCTACTGAAGTTATACTTTAGTATAAGTTTCACAAATAAGGAAATACTTCTTTTGGCATATCAGCATCATATTATCATAAGTATTAGGACCCTGAAAAGATACTGCAAAAAAACTGTGGGTTTTCTGAAGAAAAAAACCACACCAACTTGGAGGAAATTGTCTCCATTTTGAAAGAGGATATGTAAGCTCTTCTGGTACATCCTTTCAGAATAAAGTTTGTTTTCTATCTTAATTTAAATAGATTTATGACTTTATTCTCAGAACTTTTGCCCAAGAATTGACCTCTGTGGAACACCAGACAAACTTTTGCTTCTGTAGATCTAAAATTACCAAAGGAGACATAAAATCTTCTGTTTGCGACATAAGACTTGAAAAGACCAACGTAGAAAAGCCTTCAGAGTCAGAGCCAGATCATTTTTCTCATTTCTCTCTTGTTACATTTTAACATACTTTGTGAGAAGTATTTTTACTTGTAGTGCATTTGATTATGTTGATATAAGCACCACTGTTGATACTCCAGTCTGTTAATAACACTATAAGTACTTCATGATTTTATAATTAGTGAATAATAACCAACAAAAGAGAAATTACAGTAGAGATTGGAAAGATACAATCCTGAAACAAAGCAAATTAAAATATCGTTTGGTCCTGAACAGAGAGTTCAAATTGACGAAATTCTTGAGCACTGCAAAAAATATTTCACCACGAAAAAGTCCTGCCAAGGTACACACTCAGAGACTGCAGACTGGCCATAGACAGGGCTTTACATGGAAATTTTTTTGCTCAACTGCCGCCATGGCAAGTGAATTTTCAAAGTTACTAGCCACTCAGCACTTTCACTGGACACAGTTTGTATTTGAGAAATTTACACAATATTAGAGTCCAAAGTTTCATGCAGGACTTTGGCTTACAGATAGAGAGAATACAGGTTTCTTATGTCTTTTCTCCTATGAAAATGGACACCTGCAGTACCGACATGTAAATGCACTTACATAAAGGCCCGAGCCAGCGTCTCAGTGCGTAAAGATGCATCGCACTGACACACAACTTCATCCACCTTCCCTGTACAGTAGTAAACTGTAAGTACCTAACTGTTTTAAATGAGATGAGGTTAAATGAGATTTTCTCTGTTAAATATTAATTCGAACCTTTATTTATCTTTGTTTACTTTCACTGATACTTTTCTATGACATTTCTCCTAATTTACAACACCATTTTTCAATATTGTCTTTTCTTATAAATCTTTTTTCTTCTGTTTAATGAGAACACCAGTGTGCTTGCTTGTGGGTTTCTTAACAAAGAAACCTGAGGGCCTGCTGTGACTGACTGCATTTGGACCTGTCAAAACTACCTTACACTGTTGATCTGCACATCTGCACAGCTCCTTAATTCAGCATTTTGCACTGTTTTATATTCCATTCATATTTTATACCAATTGTATTCTATATTATCTGAGTTACCTATTAGTAAAGGTACCTCTGTTTTAATAAAGCTCCTCACATGAATCATCTTCTATATGTTCTGCACCACAGTGCCAAGTAAAATGTCTCACATGTATAAATGCACAAGGCAATAAAACCAAACTTTTATTGATATTCAATAAAACATTTGTTTTTTTGTGACATGTCATTTCATGAAGTTCATGGCTTGAAAGACACGCATGACCACTGAAAAAAATACTTACGAATCATAGTTATCTCGGAATCCTTTGGCAAAAGGGTTGTGATCAATTTTTAGCTGTGTTATCTAGAAGAGAGAAAATGAATGAATCAATTACATGTAAATTCATGGCAGTAAGACAGGTCAAATATTCAGAATCATTAGCTTACATGTCTGTTAGGAATGCATTTTAATCTGTAAAGGGTAAAAACTCAGATAAAAAGATCGGCAACCGTTAACATGATTTAATAAAAACCAATATATACAAAAAGTTAAAGTATTTCTTACCTAACAGTGGAAATACCAGTCTTAATATTTAAGGCACTTTAGATTTACTACCTGTTTTTTATATTCATTAAATTATTATATTTACATATTTCTCCCATTTTTGCAGGGATAAAACTTTGAATCAACTTCAGTCTTAATCCAAACAACCAAAAATGTAAACGTCTTTTGGACCTTAACTCAGTTTGATTACATGATGAAATGGTTGTTTTATTTTAAAAATACACAAAAGGAGTTGCTTTCTATCAAATACATGTTGGAGGTCTGGGATGTGTTAAAAATTAGACGCTATTAATTTTGAAGCATTATTGGATTTGTGCAAAAACGGATTGAGATTTTTCCATGACTTTGAGCTGTTTCAGGACAATAACGTCCATTTCCATAAACTGCTGTCAAAAATGATACCCAATATAATACCCAATATTCATTTATGTTTAGGATTCCAATCATTTAACTAACAGAGTAGTCACATGATGTCATAAAATTATGCACAAATAGTAAGCCTACTTCTATACGAAAAATGTTTGAGGGCTGAGGTATTTTTACAAATCAAAGCTGTAGTCAAAAAACAAATTTTTGTGTTCTTTCATTACAGTGAGATTATGTTATCAAACTGTTTGTTGAAGAGTTAAAATCCTTAAAAATGTAAATATTGTTGGTATTTTTGTTTAGAACTGAGGTTGATTGAAAATGTAATAGCAGAAAAAAGAGGGAAACAATGTTGTGTTTTACTGAATATTTTTGGAAGAGGACATTTTTTTTTCTCAAATGGCTTCAACGGGAGTAAATTAGTTTACGTATATTCAGAAAAGATGAAATGAGCAACACCAGAGAGTTCAGCTCCTCCAGTCCACATGTTGGGTGAATAACGGGGTCAGACATCTCATCAAATGTTTAAACTTGTGATAGTGTTACATTATGTATAGTAATTATCAATAGTATTCATAATTGAACATGTGCCATTCACTGTCAGGGGTAGAATTTTTTAATTTCAAATTTAATCAGTAATTATACAATGCAGAGTTTCACTGCTGCGTGTAAATGCATTCAAAACTGGAATACTGGCGTCAGCATGTGGTTTTATGTTGGAAATGCCTTGGCACTGTGCCTGGTTTAAAAACCATGCACAAATATCATGATAAAAAAACAAAACGTCATATTAAATTGTTTTCCCCGAAACACTGGTTGTCCTTTACTTCCTGTAAAAGTATGTTCTGGAGTGTAAAAGTCACGCTGCTTTATGTTTTTGTTGTTCTTGTTGATTGTAACAAAACTTACATGAAGTAGAAAAAAATCCCAATTATTAGGGAAATAAAATACTATACATGTCACAGTGTCTTTTGGACCTGACCAGCCCCAAACTTTTGGTCCTAAAATGGGCCCTGATGTCAGACAAAAGTTTGGAGAAGGAGTCCAAACTCACATCAGTGTTCTGATAAGCCGTGACAGCGATGAACTGGGTCTCTGGGAAGGTGAAGCTCTGCGTCTTCACGTCACTGCTGATGTCCTCCACGCCGTCCTCCGTCGCCTCCACGATGTGCAGCCTCGGCTGGTATTTATGCAGCGACTGCAGGACGATCATCTACACAAAATGACACAAATGCACTTGAACTGTTCATCGTGTGCATATATTCACAAATTCACCAGAGGATTTCTTTCATTTTTTTTCTTCTGCGTCTAATTTTATTTAAGATGATTAAATTAGAGGTCAGAAGGTTGAAACATCAACTTCAATAAATAAAAACGCAAATACAAGCTCAGAATTTTACCTGCTCTCCTTTTGTTAAAACTGCACCAAAGCAAGAAGAGGGCTGTTTAGAACTTCTGTGCATACTCTAAGTCTTAAGTGATTGATGGGTTAATTTTACTTAAAGTTTAAATTTCTTTATCCCATATGTGCAGTAAAAACAATTATCTTAAGTGCAAAAATTTTATTTATTTTGAATAAATAAAGAAATTAGTCTTTATCTAGCTGGTGCGCAAAAATTAATCGATGCGTAAAAATTCGTCTTTTACGCACAATTTATCCGTTTACAGATAAAAAGATGAGTATTTCTCAATACATTTAAAATTTTAAAAACGGGCTAAAAATAATCAAGGCCTCCTGAATCAAATGTTATCACGCAGACGTTTCAGCATAGTTGATTTACATATTTTTGTTTGGTTTAAGGCATTGGCTTAGTGTTTCAGTTGTTGGTTGCCATACCTGTGAAGTACTGTGGGTGTTCCCTTTGTTGTTCGTGAGTTTCAGTTTGCTGAAAGAGATTTCTTGACGCATCCAGTGCGCTCCTGTGTTTGGAGACTCGGGGTGGACGTAGACCTTGTTCCCTAAAAATTATAATTATTTTGGGAGAATAATAAGAATGAGAAAAAACGATTAAAAACATTTAAAGTCAAGTTTTAGGTAACTCCATCAGCATTTGTGGTGCTTAGAAATATATTCTATTTTTGTAAGTTTCAGGCAGGACATTTTGACAAATTTGTATCTATTTTTTCTAAATTCCAATCATGATTATCAATAACTTGGATTCAAGAATTGGCCATTTGACTGTTTATCGAGCACCAAAATTTAAACTCACTTAAATGTGAAATATCGACCGTTTTCAGTGGCCCACTACCTTGGCTGCTGTTGTCTGCCTTCCCACAGGTGACCCACTTGCCACCTTGAAACCTCCAGTGGTTTGGATCAGCCATCAGCACCTCCACAAACACATTGTAGTGTGAAGTCAGGTTCAAACCAGCGATGTTGAAACTCAGGAACGGGAACATCCGCCTAAAAACACGCACACAAAAGACAAAATGTAGAATTTTTTTTCACTGAGCTAGGGGAAACATAATTGGCTTAATTTTGCATAAAAACACATCACTGTCAAGGCTTTAGCTTCGTCCTCTTGGTCTTTTCTTGCGTTCTCACCTGCCCTGTTTGGTGATGATCATCTCGGTCTGGTGTCGGTGAAATTTGAGCCACAGCGGCCGGTTGCAGAGATAGACTTGGGCCCTCATCCCGACGCCAGCTGTGGGTAAACTTATATTACTGAGAGCGGAGCCTGAGCCGGTGTATGATGGGTAGATACAGCCGGGGCCTTGTCCGAGCTGGTAGGCCGAGCTGAAGTGACTGCGGCCGGCCGCGGAGGGAGAAAATCCCGCGGGGGGCAGCACGGAGCCAAGGTGGATGGATGAGGGGTACCTGCCTGCACTGGACGGGCTGTAAACCGTTCCACTGGGGGTGTACGGGATGAAGGAGCAGGGGTTTGGTGTTTCTGGGCTTTGTTTGGAGACAGCAGGAGGGATGTAGTAGCGGTCAGCAGCCATCCCGTGCTCTGCGTACCTGCTGCCAGCTGATGCGTCTTCTCCATCGACAGTCGGGGACTTACACCTCTCATCAGCTGATTCCTTCGTGGAGGTGAAGGTACTGCTTTCTGCTCCATCCCCTAACATGACTGACTTTCTCCTACTTTCTCAGATTTGATAAGTTTGACTTTCTTATTTGATCCAAGTTGTGACTTTTTTTCCAACTCTGTTTCTTACAGGTCCCGTGCCAGATGTCTTCTAATACGGAAAAGAAAATATTCAGACAGATTCAACTGAAGTCTGAACTCTGTGAAAAGAAAAAGAGAAGAAAGAAAAAGACTGTGGTTGAAAAAGCAACCTGAGAAGTCACCTACGATGAAAGCAGGCATGTGCGCAAAGTTGCCCAATTACGCACAATGGAAAGAAAAGTGCTAGATGGCAGAGGGAAGTGTTTTTTCTTGTAAAGTTGAAGACATTGGCGGGTGTATGAGGGTGTGGGTTTGTGCTTTGTTAATCTTAAATTCTTACATAAAAAAATGAGGGTTAGACAGAAATCTGTTGTCTCTAGGCAGCCTACATATTAATGCGTTGACACAAGTGTTCCTTCGATGCAGTTTTCTCAATTCTAAAAAAAAATTCGAGTATCAAACATCATGCATTGATTTTAGTTCAAAATAAGAGCTACATGGTAAACGAAAAAACAGTTTGGTTTTTTGATGTGTGCCAGCGAATACTGAGGGGAAAAAGTTATGAAAGCTCATTTGGTTGATATCGAAAAAGAAACAATAATTTCGTTTGGGGGAAAGAGCCCGTTTCTTGTAAATCATCTGACAAATTCAAAGCCTTGCACTGATTTATGTGATGAGTCTGAATTCTCACCTTTTTTTCCAAACAATTTAATGAAAGCTAAACCACAATTATTTAAGTTGAAACAATTTGTGTGATTTTTGCCAGTTGTGATCTTTAAAAGTCTCAGCTGTTACAATAATTTTAACAAAAAACCCTTTGTAAATAATAAACTGAAACTTATGCAGATTCAATGTTTAAAATTTTTGGGCCATGTTAAAAATAGCATGCGGTGCAGTTAATCCTAGATTATTGTGCAGAGATAATGAAATTGCATTAATTCACTCGGACCCGGCTTTGCGTCCCACAGGAATATCCAACGTGAAAAAGGGGAAACAGCTAATTATTTTTCCGTTTGAGAAAATCTGTGATGGTTCTTGGATCAGACAGTTCAATAAAAGAAACAACATACATGCATTTACGCAATATTACCTAAAAAGACAATGAAAAAAGACAGAGGCTAAAGGCAACAAACAAACCTGTCTAATGAAATAACATGATATCTTTCATGAGAGTAAAATCTACGGACCTTGTAATGTGCGGAAATTTCTAATGTATGTGTCAAATACCTCTCATCAGAGAATTAAAAATGTTGATGGTAAAAACAAATAAAATAAAAAGAAACTTACCAGACAGTTCTTGTTTCCAAAAGAAAACTGAGATGCACTATCAAATAAAAATCTAAACATTTACGCGCGTAAAAAGCTGCAGTTCTGAGTCCATACCGGCACATATGGCATCATGTTGTGTTTGGGTCTGAAGAGGGAGTTTGAGATAAAGCCTGAGCCATGTGGAGGCGGACTGTTCGCAGCAGAAAGGCGCACAGTTCCCTCCGTGTGGCCATGACGCACAGATAGATAGCAGCCTATTAACAGATCCTCCTCTCATCTCCAGGGGAGGGGAGGGTATCCTCAGCATCATAAGAGCCAGACTCTGTCCCGGTCCACCAGCATTTCCAGATCATCACTGAAACAGCACCAAAATAACATTTACACCAGGCTTTGGACTGAGGCGTTGGGGTCAATTCTGCACTTGATCTTACAGGATATTGAGTTTATGGTGCTTAAATTGGATGAGTGACTGTGAGAAGACTTGAATTTCGTTTTCTAAAAATATTTTGGAAAAAAATGTCTTACATTAACTCATTTTTTTATACTATTCTTTCCAAGTCGTTTAAAGTTTTCTAATGTTTTCTAAAATCGGACTTCCTTCTGTATGTTTATTGATTTTATACTTAAAAAAGGGATATATTTTTGCTGTGTGAACTTTCCTGGCAGCGAACCACATGGTGGTGTGGACACAGGGCTGGTGTCAAGATTATATATTGCTTTGAAATATTTTTTTACATGCTGGCCAAATTAACAGTTGTCTCTAAATTTTACTTTTAAATGCAGAGCATGGTCTGTTGATTTGCAGAACACAATTCACACAGAATAATTCAGAGTTCTTTATAGAGTTAAAACCAAACATTTACATCATTATGAGGATTTAAATGCAGCAAAACATAAATTAAAATGAGATACATTTATGTATGAGATCAAAATAAATGCAAAAAAAAACATGCATTGTTGTGAAAAAACAAAAAAAACGACATTAAATATTTTCAAATTGGGTATCTGCTCTGTGCACCCTGTAATATAGGGCTCTGAATGCTTCAAATGAAGAGTTATCCCCTCTCACTGGAAACAAATCCAACCTTTGCCCCGATGAAATTGTTTTTTGTTTTTTTCTATCCCAAGTCCTTGCAGACTACTGCTGTGCACATGTACTGTCAGTGTGCTCAGATTTTGGGGAAAAGTGGGATTTTTTCTGTGTGTGTGTGTGGGTGGGGGGGTGGGGGGGTGGCGGGGGCTTTTTCAGTCAAAAGTTAAATTCTGATAAAGTTCTTGGAGTCTTTGCACTGAACGATTAAAACATCTCATGTCATGAACATAAATTGAGGTTAGATTCAAAACAAACGCACCTTTGCTCAAGAACATGGCACCCTCAGCAACCACCTTTATGAACAACAAATGGCACTGACAAAAGATAAAAAATAAGATGTGTACATTTTTGTTAGAGAGGGTCAACACAGTGATGCTAGGACACAAGCATATATGTACACTTTCATTGATTTTGTTTCACTTCACTGAAACAAACTCCTGCTGGTGATAAATGCTGCCCATTTGTTGCTCCAATATACATCTAAGTTTGTCATGACAGAAAAATAAATCAAGAATGATCAATGCCCTTAAAGACACTCATATGAGACAGTTTCCCTCTTGATTCCCCCTCTGTCTACTCCTCCAGTTCAAAGCACAGCACATTCAGACATTAAATAGAGCTGAATTAGTGTGTTAATGGGGCTCCTTTAGAGCGCTCTCCTCTCAGCAGCAGACGAGGCTCAGCTGCTCCAGGAGAAGTTTGCATGATAAAGATGGTGAGAGGATTAATGAAGCTGGTCCCCACCTCTGAAATAAACATGGCACACATCAAATGGGACAAATCAACTAATTTGGGTAAACTGTTTGAACAGCAAACAGTCTAAAAGCCAAATCACCTCAGCTAAAAGCAATGATAAACTGATTTAGTTGTTTGATTGCTACAGGAAGTCATGAATATAGAGTGGAAATTCTGGTTTCAGAGGTCCCCTGCTCCTTTTTTTCGTGTTTTATCTTTGCCCACAATTTGACACAGATTTGTGTGCCTCTATACCCGTGTGCTAATGTAGAATTCAAGAATTAAAATAAAAACTTAAAAAAAAATTGTATTCATGTCAAATCCAAGTACATCAAAGTCTCTCTTTTTAACTTTCTCTTTCTTTATTTAGCATCTACCCATATGACACAGAAACACATCTGGTCATGTGCTTTAACACTTAAACCATTGAATCAGAAGTGAGAAGATTCTGAGCCTCACAAAGCTTAACATAAAACCTCAATTTGTCCCGAAAGTAAAGGGGCTCATACTTTCAGTCTCACATTGATCATAATGAAAAAATTGTACCTTTGTCGCTGAGAAATATCAAAATAAATCCAGTGAATCAGAGTCATTATTATTGTACATTTAAAAAGAAATCATGTTGCCTTATGTAATGTTGTATATATTTGCCCAAAAATAAAAACAGAAGTTTTAATATGATGTACTGTAGTTGGATGTTTGATTTTCTCAAAGCAGAAAAGGCATCGACTGTAGAGGGAACTGGACAAAGCCATGTGACATCAGCCATTTGACTATCAGAGGATGCCATGGATGGTTGCTGAGGCCAATTCCTTACTGTACATGATGTCTCAGTCGAACTTAAGATGAACCTACTGAATGACAGAGAGGCCGAGTTGAGACAAGACTGAAGGCTGTCTGAGTGACCAAGAGTGACCCTATTCTGGCTTGTGTCATTGTCAGCCATGTCCCAAACTATCGAAAACTGAAAATCCCTAATCAAATAAAAGCAAGTCCGTTTCCCACACACAATCTTACAACTTCTAAATTTCCTACAGCCAGCCTCAAACAAACATTTAAATGACTGCAGTTTTTGGCACTTCGGCATTGGCTTCATTTTTCAGCCCTATGACTGTTTTCATGTTTGTCTGCTGGGGCGGACACTCTTTTTGTGTTTACCTTGAATAAAAGTTTGGTTAGATAATTTTACTGATGTACTCTTACTGTACCAGCATGTTTGGCCACCTGAGACATGTGGCCCGTGTTACTTCATCCCGTTGACCTTGCCAACACATTATTGAGCGCCTTACTGTTAAATCTGAAAGTGGACAAAAATTCTACTTGTGCTAATGCTTTGCATTTAATTTTATGCCTTAAGTGTTAACTACAAAACCAAGAGCAGAAGAGTGGTGCAAGAATGAGTCCTAAAATGCACAAATGAGTAAGTATTTTAGCAAATTCATTTCCTTACTTATAAAGCAGGGCTCCATGAGACACATGGAGAAGTCAACTAGCGGGAAAAAGTAGCCAGCCAGGTGGATTCAGTGGTTGCCCTCAGGGAACCAGATGGGTCAAGATGATTAATTCTCCCCGGTATACATGATTGAAGGAGAGTCCCATCGTTTCTCAGAGGAGTCATTGTCATGGATCAATTGTTAAGAAAAAGCAAGTATAGGGCCACCAAAGAGATGAAACCATTACAAACAGGAAGTTATGCAAAGCACTGAATTTTTGTCAACATCTACTATGCTGATACTCATTTTGGCACACTAACAGCACCACTCTCCCCTGTTGGCTCCACATGTTCCCCCATCTCACCATGTTACACCTCTGATACTACCTATGAAGACAGAACAAACAAGGGACAACTTAATCCCCAGTCTGCTTATGCAGCATGAACAATGACTACATTTCTGTCCATGAGACATACAATTACAGAGTGTCATATCATTTTGAATTAAGTTTCAGTTCTCTTAAAAACTTTGATTGAGATTAGCTAAATATGTTTCAGGTCTTAATTTGTTACATACAAGGTGAACAGCAAACTGTAAGTCTTTTACCTTCAGTGATACCAACATTTTACTGATGTTTTTTGTGTCTGTGGTAAACAAAACTCTTACTTGTTTCTGGAATCACCTTATGCCAGTACCAAAAATGATTCTAAAGCCCCGCTGTATCATCACTTAATGCTGTTTGGGTTCTAATTTGTTTATTGGGCAGCCTGTCTGCGTAATGGCCCCTCTCCCCTCTCTGTCACGCTCGATGAGCAGCTTCCCCTAGCTGTGCCTGCTTTTTGACACGTCTAAAGGGCTGTTTCTGACATGTTGCCATCCTGCCGGCCCCCTCTCCCGCAGAGCTCCTGCCAGGCAGGAGGAAAAAGCTGGTGACCTGGCTACTGCCGCCCTGCCCTCGGCCACTGCCACCCTGCTGCCAGCAGAAGGTCTGTTGGTCCAGAGCCATGGCAGGAACTCTGCCCGCCACAGCCAGTGATGTCACGACAGACACGCTCTGGGACAAGACACCTGATTGGCTCTTAGGGCTGGCCTCTCTCACTTCCTGGGAAATGCCCCTCAACAACTAACAGACATACAGACCTAATTAATTAGCTATTAATCACCTTTAATCAGGTCTGTGATCTCCATAACGATCTGCAGCCTTCAATGGCCAACTGAAAATCAGGCATATGATCATCTCTGGTCTGAGATTAGTCAAACAACTTTCTAACAATTTTACAGCACATATTTTACTTCCCTTTGTTGATTAGTTATCACTGCATAAGGAACACTGCAGAGTTTTTCTGCGGATCAGAGTATTGGGGAGCAAAAAACAGCATGTATAATAATGTATCTGTGTCAATCAAAGGTCGACAATTGTCAGTCCAGGGCCCACATGTCCCCCCTTTTTCACTCTGCCCAACAGTCAATACCAATGCCCATGTATTATAAATATAATTAAAACATGACAAAACTGGTTCAGAGGATTTTAAAGTATGTTGCCAATACAACACCACAAACAAAGAGCAACAGTGTTGGAGATTAGATTGGAAATATGTCTGAAACAACATTTTATTACTGACATATGTTTTTCTTTTTGTTCAAGAAACTAGTAAAACATAATTGGCTGTAAATTCAGTCAATCTCCAGAGGCACGAGTCACCTGTGAGACAAAATATATGGTAACATAAACAAAACACATTTCCATAACTGTACTCTGTGTCTCATTGATTGGCTACAATTGCAGCTCAGTAAATTAAACATTGCCGTTTGCATTTTAGTTTAAAACATAAATGTTGGTGTTATCAAATATCTATCAACATCATCACTTTTTGCTTTATTTGCTAAATTGCAATTATCACCAGTGCCATGGTTAGCGTTCTCAGATTAATCTGTGGAGTACAAGTGATGCACAGGGTTATTCATGCAAGTCAAGTAATCTGTCAGTAGTTACTTTTTCCAGAAAGTTACGCACTACTAAAAAAAAACCTCACCTGCACTGATGAAGTTCTGTAGGGGGGCTGAATCAATACACAAGGGTGCTAAACACATGTGATTCTCAGGACATAATTAAGATATTTATTCAATGGAAACAGCACAGTCTGTCACAAATTTTACAGCATATAATCATGTTTGTGTTACCATAAGACAAGAATAAAATAGTGTCTGCTACATGGGCAAAATACCCATCCAGCAGTTTGATGATAAGGGCCTATCCACTTATGCAACACACTCAAAATGTTAAGCGCATTAATATTTGTTTTACTTCTTATTTTATTCATTAATTATTAAGTGAATTTTGTGCAAAGTCAAACACCTGCACATAAGGGTAATCATCTAGTATGGGCACACCATTACCCACAAGGGCATGCTGTTCGAGGTCATTTTATTTTGTCAAAAAAGAAAGAAAACAAAAAAACTAGAACAACACCAGCTCAAAGTTTTGTAAAATACAGTGTAGTCCATGGAATGACTCCAGAGTGATATGAATCAACAAATCAATCAATACAGTTTTCATAATCACCTTAAAATATTACCTCAACAAAGTTGGTAGGTAATGCAAATTCTGTGTACTTAACCTGATAAATAGGCTTTTGTGCTGTTATTATCTGTGAGGCATAAATTCACTCAAACCTTTCAAAATTTCAGAGTCAACTGTAATGTCTGTTATGGTGCATGTGGTGAATGTTGTGTATTGTTTGTGCATTGTGTATTCCTGATGTTGTAAATTGTGTAACTGTAAATGTAAATGTGGAGAATGTATTTTCACAACAAAAGCTTAGGACCTCAGGAGGAAAATATCTCACCTTTTGTAACTTTAGCTCCTTTTCAGAAAAAAAAAAATTTAAAACTAAAAGAAATTGATTTTTGTTATTTTAGTTGGTTTAATTTTTCAAAAACTCACTCACCAATGCAGAGAGTAGGAATGTTGACTATGCAGCCACGTAACAGGGTGAGAGCCACCGCTTGTGCACAGTAGAGCCATCCTTGCACTTTCTCTTTTATCGCAAAAAAAAGATGAAAAATAAAATATTCAGGGCATAAACACTGTTGCTGTTTCTCTCTCACTGCAGACAAGTAGAGTGTGACAGCAGAAGGTAAACACAGTTGTGTTAGTGTGCACACATAGCTAGCAGATTCAGCTGATGGGATAAGAGAGAGGACAGCACTTTGGAAATGTGCTCCTTATGATTTGTTGGACCAAGGGACAGGAACAACATCAACAGTTAATGTAAACTTCAAAAGATTCAGACAAAAGCTGAGGTTTGTAATATCATTTGTCTGCCCAGATAGTTATCAGACAGTGGGCATCTTAAAAACTGTAAGGATTTTTTCAGTTATTAGGCTGCAGAGGCTTTTAAAGGTACTATGCTGGGGAAATGTCAACAGAGAGCACATATTTAGAAGCAGATTTGGCCTTTTTTATAGCAAATGAACCTTACATTTCTTAGAATGTACTGCAATAATATGTTCATTTTAAAAATGGTTTAATGTAGTGATTGTCCTATATTTTGTACCTATTGGGGATATAAAATTAAAATGGCTGTCCTGATACCAAAAGTTGCTCTTCCATTGTATAAATTACACAGGGACTATGTAGTGAGTATTTTATAGCAATATGAAATATACAAATCTATTTTCGTGGAGCAATAAAATGTTAATAAAAGGGATGGGAGCATCAATACTGCATTACTGATGTATCATTGCTTTTACAAGTATTCTACTGGTATTGAGTATCTCTATAAAGTATCGATTCCAAATGAGTACTTGAATAAATTGTAAATATATATGTGCTCTTCTCCCGGTTGTTTTGAGTTTCTCTCTCTCTCTCTTTCTCTGTGCAGCAATGCTGTTTTCAGTGTCATGTGATTTTAGAAACCAATCATACATATCAAACGAAAGTTAGATGTGCCCATAAGCATGCACACAGGCACGAGCAGGGGTAAGATTGATTTTATATTGTTTGAGAAGATCTATAGATTAGGACAATCTCCCTACATGTTTTATGATGTTTAATTTTGTCTATATGTTTTTGTGGAACATCAATTCGTCACAAAGGAAAAAAGGTAAATGACTGCTTGATTGCATAGTGTCAGTAAAATGTATTTCTTTGCACTAAGACTTTAAATAAAACTCACTTTGTCAATTTGATGGTTGGTAGTTTGCATATTTTAGTCTTTAAAAAATGCAAATTTATGAAAAGAAATGTGTGCATTTAAGGAGATGATTGGTATCTGTATAAGATTTGAAATAAGTACAACAAATGAATTGGTATCATATTGATTTGACAAAGTTTGGTATCGCCTACACTCATACAATAAGAAAATCTTGACTTAAAACTAATTTAAAAGAAATGTAACAATGTTTTCTTAATGAAATGTAAGTCAAAGAGAGATTTAGCATCAGGGACTGAAATGGCAGAAGGTGAAGGCCTCTAGTGACCCACTTCCTCATCTCCCCCCCATGTGTACATTTATGGTTTGGTCCTACATCCTGTTAAGAGCAGCAGCAGGAGCGGACCATCACATTTGGTGCTCAGCGTGGGGGCGGTTGGTGAGCTGTCATGTTCCAGCTATCCCACAGAGATACACTTCTGCCTCTCTGCGAAGATTTGGTGTTTCCTCATTTGCATTTGCTAATGAGATCCTGTTTGCATGACTTTATACTGGGAGACTATCCCCCTGAATATCTCTTTACAAATACAGGAGGTAGGTTAAATAAGTCATGTTTATTTAACCGTTATCTACTAATTAGTGCCGCTGAGATTAAGGATGATTTTTTGAGGATATCTGGGAAAGATAGAAACTACAATGAAAGAAGATGTAACGATGCTTTTGGGAAACATTTGTCAGTAATTTAATGATTATCTTTCCTTTTAAGTGTAAGTATTTTTAAATACCATGCATTCAGAAACCACATAGGCATTGTAAAAGCAACAGTTGTATCACATCCCTGTTGAATAAAAAATGTGTCTGATCCAAAACCCTTTATTCCTTGTTTCCCCCGCTATCATTGCTACAAGAGTTCTTCAAAATTCAGTCTGATCAAGTTTCAGAACTGCCCCTGCCAGTTCACCCTGATCACAACTTCACACGAGAGATTAATCTTCCTCTAAGCTTTCTTCAGCCAAGATCCATGACTCCCAAAAATCACATCTGAGGGGAAGTTGTACGAGTTGTAGGCCAATCAGAGCACTTCCTCGTTATCACCCAATCTGTAGTGTTAAGAGTTCCTGCCCACCAATCTGCCGGTGTCAGCAGCCCCCAAGTACAGTTACAGTATGATCTCGGGTCACAGTCAGGAGCTGCAGCCTTGATATGACTAACTTCATCATATTAGAAGGAGAAACAAATGAAGACATAAAGAGATTTTATTACCAGCCCTCCAAAATCAATCAATCAATCAATCAATCAATCAATCAATCAATCTATCTATCTATCTATCTATCTATCTATCTATCTATCTATCTATCTATCTAGCTATCTATCCATCTATCTATCTATCTATCTATCTATCTATCTATCTATCTATCTATGTACCTATCTATCTATCAAGTACAATTACAAGTTAACCATGAGTTTCTCTGTAGTTGTACTTTGTTGTTCATCACAGTGGTAACAGAGACAGAGAGCCTGTCTGTAAAGTCTAGGCAGTGAAGGTACACAGACAAATATGCGAGGGTCTGCTCATCCTTTCAAAATAAAACACCGTTCAGTCTGATATTCAAAAAAGGGGTAATGAAATCAGTCATTATTATTTCACTACGGCCTGGTACCAGTCTGGTGGTTGGGAATCTCTGCAATAGTGGACTTGACAGAGAATAAAGAAGTTCAAGCTTCAAAATGAAAGTAAGCACAAAAAAGAGTCAGGTGCAGACAAAGTTGCTGCGTTACAAAACGAAACAAAAAAGAAGTGATTTCCAACTCCATTGTTTCATTTGCATGAAGCCATCCAGTTGTTATCTGACCTTAAACTTGACAACTTAAATATTCTATTGCTGTTAAGATTCTAATGCTGTAATCAAGCCTTTAAACTTCCAAACACATCTGTAATTAATTAATTTTTTTACTGACTGCTGATTCTCATGGGAGAAGCTCTGAATCACCAAATACGTACAATCTTGTGCTGAGATAAAGCTGTATCTTTAGATCATTTTTCTTTAAAATCCTCTTTAAAAAGATTTAAACAAATTATTTAGATGATTTTGTACTTATATCTCCATTTTCAAGGTCTTTCCATGAAGATTTCATGGATTTATATATTGGCCATATTTTGATATAATAACAGAGAGAATAACGACACTTTCTGTATTCCTCAGAAGAATGCCCATCTCTCCAGTGGTGTGGAAAGAATATTTTCTGCATTATGTCCTCTCTTTGAACCAATCTGCAGGACCCTGAGCCTGTGTTTTTTCTCCTCATATGGGGAATCTGCTGACTGTGGTATCACATTATGATTAACAATTTAACTATGATCCCCTTCTCTCCCCATTGTTATTCTACAGATGACTTGGAGTAAGAGTGAAACGCCAGCAACGGCATGCAGGCTTCATTAGATTCATTGATTGATTTATTGTTTTCCATGGTTGTAATCACTTCCCCCGGGGTAATTTGTAGGCTCTTTATGGTTCAGAGGTATAAGCCCGAGAGTTAATTAATCGGCTTTGTTTAGAAGTTTGAAAGTAGAAAGGCCCCACTGAATTAGCAACCACTGCTGAGGCAGTCAACCCTGGGACTAAGAGTTGTTTGTTTACCTCTACAAAGAATAAAACATAAGCAGGTAAACAGAGATAATTATGTCTGGATGATCTCCAGATTGTAATCATTTACCTGGGTTCATCTCTACCCTGATAATATGAGGTCTTGTCACTTGCAAATTCAAGATTATGTTAGAATTTAGAGGAAATTTTCATGGGTACCTCATTAGGAAACTGAATATTTAGCTCTAAAAATGACCTTTGAATCAGAAATTCTCACTGAACATTATAAAACAACCCAATGGACAAATATGCAAATGTTCCTATTTCCTGGCCAAACAACTAAAAGTATTTTTACTGTACATTGTCTAAGTGCACACTACCTCAGTGCTTTTTTTTTTGTTTTATGAGCCTAACTAAATTCAACCAAAAAGTTTTTCAAACTTAATCATGTAACACATTTCATGTTCAGGGAAATAAAATGTGCTTCACATGTAATCCATCAACCAATCATTTCTATGTGCATGGCACAAATTCAGAATTAATATTACCCAAAGGCAGTTTACAAAATGAGCAGGTCTGAACCAAGCTGGGCCTTTCATTTTACAGTGTATAAAAGCACCAATATTATTTTTTTTATCTTCATGTGGAAATGTGTTTTTCTCTGAACAACATATCTTAAGGGCATGTTGAACCTGATGATAGTATGCTGACATGTGTAACTAGCATCTCAGAGTCGAAACTGACACTTCTCGACACTGCTCCCTCTGTCACCCACAAAAACCTGTGAAATTGTCTGGCCTTTGTCAGTCTTAATTGAAGTCCCGGCTCGCTTTGATCGACTTTTTGTGGGTATGTGAATGGGGACTGCAGTTTATGGGTTAAGTGCATCTTAATCAGAGCTTTAATCCAGTCATTAACAGAGAAACACGAGGTGTTGAGAGGAGTGAAGAGAGCTCGATAATTGAGAGGCTGCTTCTTTGCTCCCTGTGCTGCATGTGTGTGCATGAGCAAGGTTTATGTGTGTTGAAGAAAATATTCCAAAAAGCTGGCACTGACAAAAACATTTGCTTTACAAACTTTAAATATGTTTTTTTCCTTTATTGTGGTCTGCATCAGAGGAAATAAAAACAAACACCACATGTTAGTAAAATTTGCTTTCGGGCAGTAAGAGCCAAATAGAGATGACATTCCAGAAACACCTTCATGTCAGACCATACATGTGTATACATCTGAAGAAAATATATATCTTCATACTACGAATGGATTGTCATTGTCTACACAACACAGCTCCCCCATACCCGTCCCGTTCCTCCCTATTGCTCAGCTGTCACATTCTCACTGAGTTTTTCTCACTGTATATTTTAGCACCTATCCCCCTGTGTGAGGCCTGTGTTCTTCCGTACCCCCACTCTCATCTCAAATACACACTGCACACACACACACACACACACACACACACAAGCAGATCCACAGAGCCTTCAACCAACAAGTCTATATTGAATAAACATGCTGTTTTTAGAAAGGGATACACTCCTAATTTGCATCATCCTTTGCTCGGTGTACTTTTCACCATTTTTAGTGTAATTTACCACAGACATACACACACCTTCTGATCCTATAAAAGCACTGTCAATTGCTCACAAATCTCCAGTGCTAGAAAACCTTCTCAGAGAGGATCATTGAGGAATAAAACCTTGAAAATAGTTCATTCAAAATCTGCTAGTGGCAGCTGAAAATGTAAGCAAGAAGAGAAACGCTATGTTTGAGTTAGAAATGTTTAAGTATGTACAGGCATCTGGTACTTTGACTAGCCTAAACAAAATGTTGATTTTATATATGGATTCTTACCCTTGAAAGTAATGTATAAATCCAGCTTGAGAGGATTTTAACATGTTGGGAATTATTGTGCAAGTGACATATCTGGATTCAAGATGTGCACAGGGGGAAAAGGACTGATACGTATCATACCTTGCATTTTTTGCTTTTGTTTTATATGCCTATTGTGTGTTTAACATATCTCCTTCATCTGATAAAGCACCTCTATGAGCAAGACAAAAGTCTGCTCATAGAGGTGCCCCCAAATTCCACATAGAGCGAACGCACCACACCGCGCTGTGGTCTTTCTCCGACCGAGTGGCTGGCGACAAACCCCACTGGAAGTGCCATGCTGTGCACGCGCAGCCTTGTGCAGCTGGAAGGGGGAGGGCACAAGATCCCTGGAGAGCCACAAGCTCTTGTGTGAATTGCGATATCACATGATAACAGGACAAGTTAAAAACCGAGAAAAGAAATAAACACCTCACATGACTTCTCCAAGGTCGCTTTGCTGGTCCCAACCATACAGCTTTGTGATTTGTATCACTTCTATCTGCCTATATCCTTGTAGAAAGGATGTTTGGTGTCATATATAATACTATATATATTTCTGTACCTCCACGGTTCACTTCTCTTCCTCCATGACATCGTGTTGCCTCAAGGACCCTCTGACCAACTTTTGACCTGATACTTGTGCCTTCGGTTGTGACGTAATGACAACCTATTGAGGAAATTTATGTTCAGGAGTCCATGCATTGTGTTTTATTTTAAAAGTACCAGATACTCCTCACGTGACTTCCCTTTCTGGCACTTAAGTGACAGGTCGCTGCCACGCTGTAGCTTGGGGAATTGCTCACAGACTAGAGAGGGAGCAAGTGCTCCACAGTACGATTCGCGTTCGTTTTTTGGCGCTTTCGCTCATGTGGAAATTGGGGATAAGACCTCTCCCTCTTCCCCTCTTTGCAGGGCTAACAGCTGCCCATAACATCTCTTACACCCTGCCCCCCTGAATAGACCTTCCAGTGTGATGTCCTACTGTTGTTTCCTTGGCGGATTAATCCCATTGGTTCACAGCAAGCCCACTGCAGAGTGTAGATGGTAGAGTGTATGTAGAGATATACACAACATGGTGTCAGGCAGCATTGAACAGACCAGATATGACCAATAAACCAATCAGAGCAGACTGGACCCACTTGGGGAAGAGAGTCTTAAAAGGACATCTGAAACCTGTGAAAAATTCATCACCTGTTTTAATGATAAAGTTGCTGCTATTAGAGCCACTGTATCCCCTTCTGTGCTGTCTCTTACAGTAGCCACTCAGTGCTCTGCTGTTTTTAGTTGTTTTGAGCCTGTGTCATTGTCGGAGCTCACAGGGATAGTAAACAAACTAAAACCCTCCTCCTGTCCCACAGACCCAGTCCCTCCTCGCTTTTTTAAGGGGGTCTGGAGCAATAGCATCATGGACCTCATCCAAATCTATACTCCAGCGCGCGATTTGAGGTCCGAGGGCCAGCTCCAGCTTGTGGTGCCTAGGGCGAGACTTAAAACTAGGGGGGACAGGGCCTTTTCTGTGGTCGGCCCCAGACTTTGGAGCACCCTCCCCCTCCACGTCCGAACAGCCCCCACGGTGGAGTGTTTTAGGTATCGTCTTAAGACCCATTTTTATTCCCTGGTGTTTTTTCCTTGCATGAGTTTTGTGGTCCTCTGTGTCTTTTATTTGTGTTACTACATCTTTTATTTATTTTACTATGTTTATCTGCTTGATTTAATTATTTTATTTATAGCATTGTTTAAGATTTATGCATCTATTTGATTAATTATTGCTTAGTGTTATTTGGAAATGTTTGTTTTATTGTTTCTATGTACAGCACTTTGGAGACGTTTTTGTTGTTTAAATGTGCTATACAAATAAAGTGGATTGGATTGAAGGACATGAGCTAAAACAGATGATCTCAATCACATAGCAAATACAGCAACATTATAGGTTCTCTAAATAGAAAAACCTAGATTATGATTGTGAACATACTCTAACAGCCCTCCAATCACTGCAGCATATAAAACACCAATCTGACGTGTACCTTTTGGAACTCAAGGAGAGGGCCGTACCAGCTACGTAAATGCTTGAGGTCACAGCAGCATGACAGAGGCGGCCAGAAGTAGCATATGACTGTAAACAAAGAGCAATGGATGACATCTGGAACTCCAGTAGTCTGTGGAGCATTGTTTCATGTGGACAACCTTTACAGCAACAGCAGAGGGCAAATCACTCTAAATTAATTTCTTATTTGAATGTGGCTATTTATGCATTTTGGTGTTTTCTTTTTTGATGATGCTGCATCAGGATTAGCAATTTTTGTGACCAGTCAACAGACTGCAGTGCTTTTAGCTCTGCCATTTAGGGTTGGTTTGGTACACTCAGCACCCTTTCTGAGGGGTGCCAAAAAGTAGGAAGGCAAGGGTCAGTTATTTGGGTACCTTTTCTCCTTATCCAACCACGGAAACACCAGTAAATGCGTGCCATACTGAGCCAATGCTAAACTGAACCTGATTGCTTATTGGAAACACAACTTTTCTAAACCAAAATGTGACAGATGTATCCAAATATGGCACCACAGTACTTTTAAGTGATAAATGTCAGTTGTCCTCCCACCCTTGGCTGACCCTTGGCCCTATTTGTTGCCAGCCCTGTGTGCAGGTTGATTAATATCATCATTTAACTGGCTAAAAAAATAAAAGATGTGTCAGTGCAGGCTTTTGTGTCTTCTAGTGAGGTTTGTGTGTATTTGTGGGTTATCTTTAGGTGTGAAAATCCTGATGACAAGATGTGCAACAACCCAAGCTTTAACCTCTCCCAAATAAACCACACATCACCCTCTGTGTGAATGTGTGAAAATATTTTCAGGTCATAAGCAGCGTGAGGTGACACTCCCGCCCCAGGTCAGTAGGTCTCACACATGCAGACACACACACGTTAACACACATCCATATTGTCATCAGCCAAAAAGACAGCAATGTGTCCTTTAAATGCAGAGAGGAGAAGCAAGGGTGAAGTCATCTTGCTTTAGAATTCATTTCACTTCAAGAGAAGAAGAGAGGGATGTTTCTGCATAGAGTGAGAGAGAGTGAAGGAGATTTCTGAGCACTCTGAGCAACAAGTACAGATTCAGGTGGCTGATAAATGCACAAGATCAATGCCACTAGTTCTCAAGTGAGACGGGACTAAAGGCAGTTCAAAGAGTGCCTGAAACATAAAATTATGGAAAAGACTATGATGTTCTTGGGTCCTTAACAGACATGCACCCCTATATCTCAATTCTAGGATTTTTAAGAGGCTTTCATGCCTTTTTTATGGTGCACAACTTGGCTAAACTCTTGTCAGTTAAGGTACCAGGTGCTATGTTTCATTATTACATATACTTTGAAAGTGCTTCCTAAACATAGGTGGGATCTTCAGAGCATGGCTGCCAAAATTGGCATGATGACCAAACAACCCAACAGTGGAGGACATTGAGGTGACTGTGAATCTTGTTCTCTGTCTGTGGCTTTTTGTCATTGCATGTCAGGAAGATAAAACACAATAGAAAAGCAAGGAGTCTGGGAGGTCATACAGCAGAATGGAGCTGATAATGAGAGGGGGTTTGATGTCTGTGTTGGGCATTTCACAAGTGACATAATGTGATAATACTCCCTGATCATTCAATGGTCAGCAATGTCTTTACGTCACATCGAAGGGGCCGTCCACACAGAGACAAATTCAGGCATATCCACACTAGTTTTTAATCGTATAGGTGTTTCGTCCACGCGGAGGCAGAGTTTTGGATGCCTGAAAATGCACATTTTTGAAAACGGGTCACAGAGTGGATCAATCTGAAAATGCCAGCCTTGAGTTTTCGTGTGTACAACAAATACCAATAGCTTTAGAAATGAGAAATTATGCTTTCATAGCTCCATCTCTCTCGTTTAAAGTGCATGTGCAAACCCTGACAATAACCGAAACAACGGCTGAACATGGTGTCTCGCTTGCGCTGCAGAGAGCTGAGCTTGCTTGGCTTTTGACCTGTTACCTCATTTTGATAGCTATCACACGATGTTTCACACCCATGGAACAGAGTCTTGGCACACAAAAAACATTCACTTGCTCAAAATGCGTCTTTACCAGTCTAATTTTATTATTGTTTTAATGGAAAAGTTATTTTTTGATTGGATGCTCTAACATCGATGAATCTGCACCCAAAACACTGACTAAAAGTGACAGCTGAGAGTGATCCTGACACTTTTGATAAATGACATGTACAAGTCAATATTAATTTATTACTAACAATATTTTGATTGTAAAGATTTTTTTGATCTTCACCTCTCAAAGAGCAGAATTATTGATCCAGACACATTGGAACTAGATAAAACCAGCCAAAAAAATCTATAGATTATCCAGACAATGGTGTAAGGGGAAGTATTTTCCACCTCTGAGGTATGTGTACATTATAAGGTGATACTCTGGCAATTTCCATCTTAGTGTAAAAATAATGTCCTAGGTACTGTATACTGTTTGTGTGCAGCATTACTAAGTTTTTTTATTTCTGTTATTATCTATATTTCTTTTGGCTTTCAATGGGTATTGACATGTTTTTTTTTGTGGAGATGAAAATTTCAAAGCCTGGTCAACAGTAGCTGACCCTGTTTTTGCCAGTAAGCATTCTTCGCTTGTCCAATGACTGAACGCTTGAATTTCCAACAGGCTCAAAACAATATCAAGGAGTCAGAGAGGACATTGGTTTTTAACTCTCAAAAAAGCATTTAAAACCTTGTCCAAATGTCAAAATTGCAAGAACCAAACGAATGTATACACTGTGAAAAAAGGGTACAAAAACTCAAAATTTCAAGGTAATTGTTGGCTAGATTTTTTGAAAAATTTGGGTCTAACTTGTAGTTTTTCATTTTTATGCAAACCATGTGCCCAGAACTTAGCCTGACCACACCCTGACAAGTTTTGCCGACTTAAGTGAAGAAATTAGATCAAATTTACATTAATAACTTAATAAAGATTGTTGGAATAACAACTTTGATTAAGTTTATAACATAACAATAAACATTTTGTTTTGTTTACTGAAAAACATTTATTGCCAGCAATTTTTATTTTTCATTTTTACAGTGTATATGGACTGAAGGACAGATGAACAGCTTGAAGACATAATGCCTCTGGCCTCAGGTGTCACTGTTATGGACAAATTAAACATGTGTGGAACACATTGTCTTAAGATATTATGCATTAGTATCATTGTAGCAAAGCTGTTTTGATCACCCATTAAGATTGTTGTTAAACTACCAAAATGTCCACGTTACATTAGTAAACAGGGTAAAGCATGCATGTCCTCTCAGGGCCTCAGCAGTGATGTGCTTTTTATACAAGCTTGTTTTATTCTGTCACTTTGTACAACATATTTTGTTTAATTTAAAGTCCAAGTTGCATCATTTTGCATCAAACACATTTGTGTTGATAAAAACGAGGGAAAATCCGGACTGCAGTTTTTCTTGAATAAAGTACTGATGTGTCCTTAGGCTAGACCATTTAAGAAGCACTGAGCTATACAGACTAGGGTACAGAGTGCAGAGATAAAGGAGCCACAAAAAGTCACAAATATGATTTCCTTCTCACACAGATGCACATATGTGGTTACTTCTTAGATGTTATAAGAAACTTATCTTTTATCCATTCATAAACTATCGATCTTGTGCTTTGCTTTCCCTACTTGATGGGTTTTTTTTCCGTCATAATGGAAAGTCTCCCCGGCCATTTCTTCAGCCTATTCTTCATTTGGAGTAATTATAGATGAAGAGGTAAAAGATGTTTTTTTTTCCTCTTTTCCTTTCTTTTCTCCATCGTACCTATCTTGTATCCTCTCTCCTGTGTGCATTCAGAGGAGCTCTCACCACTGCATTCTTATTAGGGACATGTCTGAAAGGCTCCCACAGCATGTGGTGTCCTCTGACCGTCCGCTGTGGCTGCTTTTTTGTTGGCATTAACAAGCCAAGCAACCAAGGATAGCTTTTCAACAGGTACAAACTTTTCCTTTTAGATAATTAACCGCATTCAGACACTCGGTGGAGGTAATGTGGGTGCAGAAGCCTAGAGAGGATCATACGCCAGGAGGAAAAGAAAAGGGACAGAGAAAAGGGGAGAGAGAGATGGGAAAAAACTTGATCAAAAAGACAAGATGTTCTCTTTGGTGTTGTTTAGCGTGAGTGGATTCTATACCAAACTCCTATTCAAATGGTGTGGTCTTCATTTCTGCTCTCCTTGTTGTCCTCACCACCATCCTCTTCATTTTTTTTTCTATCAAGATGGACCTCATAATGAGGAAAAACTCTGGTCATTGTGGGACGGTCAAAGGTTTGCTGTTTAATGAATGGGAAAAAACACAAGCAGGGCTGAATGCTCTGCCTCTTTCCCCGTTTGCCTCATCGCTAAAGCCCCAGGATGCCTCCTGAAGAAGGCCTCCTCCATCCGCCACTGCCTCATCTCTTGTTAAAGGGGGCATAAAGCGAAGGCAGAGGGGAAAAGTAATTTTCTTTTCCTGTCTATCCATTCTTTTGGGTGGGTTTCTTCCACTTTTTTGGCTGTGTACTTTCATAAAGCTTATAATTATCTTGGCGAGAGCCCCTCAAGTGAGAACGAATGGGGCCTTTGTACCATTCTCTCGTCAGCCCTCTCCTGTTTCGGGAAAGAAGGAAGTCATATTAACATTTGGTCTTTCCCTTTTACAGATGCAGTGAGAAAGCCAGATGTGTCTCCGGTAAAAGAAGCCTTTCAACAACTTAGTCTTACAAACATATTTTCTGAATCACTGCTGAGCTCATCTGAACAGAACTGAAGCAAAAAATGTGTCAGGAAAAAAAGTTTTACTTTCATATTTTTTTCTTCAAAAAGTACATTGAACATTTGAATTATTTAAAACAGAAGACTTAAAGGAACAAGCTTCCATATTTGTTTGGTTTGACTCAGTTTTGCTGTGACAGTGAGAAACTTTAATTGTCTTCACAAGATCTCCACTTATTGATGCTGTTTGCTTAGCATCAGTATTGGGTAGTATTGCTTTTAGGAAAAAGGATGCATGGGTGAAAACTATGTCTGCTCATTGGTATGTACTGCATCTGTGTTATTTTCTCTCTTTGTTGTTGCTTTTTTTATTAAAAAGAAAAAAAATCAGAAAATCCTCAAATAGTCCAAAAACAACCACAAGTTGATCATGTAGCAGCTTGGTTACACATCTGTCATTTAAGACCACAGGTTAAATGTTCAAAGTCTTGTCTGTATTATTTAATGCACATTGTACCTCAGCATGCCTCCACCTCCACCCCTCGATCCCTGTGACCTCCATCCCTAACTCTTCCGGTTGATTACTCCTAATGTAATTTTAATTAAAAACTGTGGTGTCAAAGGGTTTAGCCTGCCTGAGAAGCGGGTGCAGATTGTGGCACAGTGGCAGACCCCTTCACTTGCATGAGAGGAAATGCATCCTGACATTGCTCGCGTGGTGCCAAAACGATCAGAGCCAGGTTCAGCAAAAAAAGATCCCTGGTCCATTTGGATACAACAGTGTAACTTCAGGATCTGTTTTTTTTTTTGTTAGTATCATCAGAGGTAGCATCATTGCTTAAAATATATATCAGCTGAGTTGGATAGGGGTTGTAAGCATCCTAAAGTCATAAAGTCAAACATTTTTTCCAGCTTGAATGTGTCTCAAAAGTTCTCACAAAAGAGCCAGGGGGTTTGCTTACAGAGTTCAACATCCCTCTCTAAGCCCCAAGTATTTCAGGTAATGAGTAGAATCACAACACTGTGCCATACCGTGTTTTCTTGGTTTACATGTCAATTGAAATCATGTTAATGTATCGAAATTGAATTTTGAAGCCAAACAAACAAAATCATATATAGTTTACTTCTTAAATGCTTGTATGGGTGACACACAACAGGATGAGAAAAACTACTTCAATTAATAAATTCTTAACTGGAACTTTACATGGTTGTTTTATTTCTTAATAATTTTAAGTAAGTAAATTAGTACCGGTATCTACACTCTATTTCCTTTTCCAAACAATGTTGTTTTACAGAGAAATTAACATGAATCATCAGTTTCAGGCTTTCTAATTGGTCATATCCTATTACTATGTTAGGCTACAATAGCTCTTGTCTCCAGGCTTCCTCACATTTGTATAAGTTGAAAATGCCCCTAAAATGACTGTTTTTTTAAAATTAGTTTATGTGTTTTTCTTAAAAAACATTCAGTGAAAGGCAGTACCCGTACAGTAGAGTGCATTGGAATAACTTAAAATCTCACTAAAAAACATTGAACGTAATCAGTTTTCAATGTTCATGATTTTGGCTAACATTGGCTGTCCTACATTCATATTGCAAAAACTGCAAGATTTCTTTTACATTCCAATCTTTGTGAATAAGCTAGAATTTACATTAAACAGGAAGAAGGTACCATTAGCTAACATTACAGAATTGCACCATCTACATTAGCTGACATCATGCCAATGTTACTGTTAGGAAGTATACTTTTGAGTAAAGTTATAGTGTCTTGGTGTAACCTAAACGCCACATATTTTATTTTATTTTTCTAAACTAACAGATACATGATGCTCGTAATGACAGCTAACATTAGTTGTCCTCTTACAAAGTACTTTTTTAGCAAAGAGAGATGAATGTGATGAGATATATTGTGATCTCTACTGCTAGACCAGTGTCAGCATAATGTTAAGTTTTAAGTACATGTACATGATTGTTAGCTAATGTTCCAGAATATCAGAATATAACATACTAACAATAAAAACAGTTATTTTGATATTAGGTAATATTATAGCTACTTTTCATTAAAGAAGATCTGTTATACTCATTTTTGGGCTTTGTGTTTGATTTTTGGACTCCTACAGAGCAGCTACACATGATTGCCTGCACAGAAAGCTTTGTAGATATTAGTGACGCTGTGCCTCTCGCTGCATCGCTGCCTTGTATTTCTTGCATCCTGCGAAAACGGTCAGTGTAATTTACTCCACCTCCCAGCCCTCCTCCATGTATGCCTCCCAACTAGCCCAGTCTGCTGTGATTTGCCACAATCCCAAGAACTTCTGAAGAGGGGACGGAGGTTTTTTAAATGCAGGTAAACCTGCTAACAATCGGCAAGTGACTCCTTTCCCATTGCCGGCAGACCCAGATCTAATCGCCAGCAGACAAGCTGCGTGCCTGTTTTTTTTTCCCTCTGGTGCGTCATCAGCGCCGAAACACGGCCACGTAAACAATGGAAAGGAGCATGGAAGCCATTGACACGGTGGTCAACTGTTTTCCGTACTTTATACTTTTGTCCCTCTTTCAAAATACCCAAACTGAGCCCAGACTGAACGACATTTGAGCGCTGATGATACAAAGGTGGATGGAATTTGTTGTTGAGATAGCAAAGACCCAGCGTCCTTTTGTTGCCCCAAGTTACTGCAGTCATATTATAACGTAGGCACGTTATGTCAACATCATCCCGCAAATTAGTGCATTCACCCAGTCATTTATTGTGACTTCAATAAGTGGAGAAATATCAGTTGGGTTTCTGCAGAGTTAAATCTTTTTCATCATTAATCATTCATTTAAGAAACAAGATGAAAAATACTTTTATATTATGGATATCTCAAGTTGGTACTACAGGCCTTTAAACATGTTAGAGTTACAAAATAAAGGCGATAATTTTAGGGTTAGGGGAAATGAGAATACTTAGCTTGTGCAAAAGTTTGTCTGACCATTACTAAACAATCAGTGGTTGCCATGAGAGGGAGGTCTCTGATTGGTTTGACAGCGAACCAATCAGAGAGCCATCAAAAGTTTTAACTGTGTTTGTATTTTATCTTTCTCTGTGATGCCAGAGACCAAACAATGACACAACATTAAAAGAAAACACGTGTGTCTTTTGCCTGAGCTATTTTTTTTGATGTTTTGTGTTTTATTATGTACTTTGTTCAGTAGTGTCTTTTAAGAGGGTCAGAACATATAAAATATTGTTCTTTCTGCTCCTTTTCATTCAAGAGTTGAATTTTGATTTTTTGTGTTTATTTGTTTTTCATACATAACGCTCATTAAACACATCTGTAAGGCCTCTAACTGAATATAATATAGAAAACTTTGCTGTGAAACAGGCAAAGGCCAATAAAATGCCTCTCAATTTTCCCAAGAGCAGGCTGAAACTTACCAAATAAGAAAGAGTTTTTGTAAGCATTCAAAAAGACACAATAGCATCAATTCTGATGGACTAAACCACTTTATGTCCGTTTTCTTTCTACCAAAGCAACAAATTTGGATCCATTCTGATTTATAAATACACATAGTTGACATTGACATTTATCCCCTCAGCCAGTTTTCACAGAGGTGACCTGTGAAGGTGCCCCACAGCAGGACTCAACAGCAGAGACCTGCCTGTAGGTTTGTAATCCCCTCATCCGAGTCGTTGGATTATCTGCTCTCCATCGACCCTGAAGAGGCTCCCCGTGTCTCAGGCTTAAAGACTCTCAGAAATCTCATCTCCACACCCCATCTGCTGACCATGCCATGTCTTGGAAGACACAGAGGCAGCTGAGAGAGGACTGAGGCAGCACTGGGTGTCCTCTCACCGTAACACGGGGTCTGATTTTGGCCTAATGCTCATAAGTGCTTAAAGAATCAGTCTTGGCTAATAAATGTTTATACTGATGTCTATGCCTGTATTCATCCCAGAACTTGTTGCAATAAAGGTAGTCGAGTATTTTTCTCTCTGTTTCAGTATTGCTTTTAGCAGACATCACAATGCTATATTCAGCCTTATATGTTGCTCATAATTTCCCTCTGCAGGACAGCCTGGATGAATTGAGCCCATGTGGTGTCCAATTATCAACAACAGATCTTTGTAAGATGTCATATCATGCTCTGTCAAATTTTATATGCCTTTCAATGTTTTACATGTTTCTTCTGCCTAAGGGGGAACATCTATGCACAAGACAAAACAGTTGGCTGCATCAGGATTTCTCTCTTTCCAGTGAGCAGCACCACTGGCTGCCTGAAACAACTGATTTTCTGGTCCCCCTGAATAGACCCACTAATGTATTGTCCTGTCAGTGAAACCCATTGGCTCAGGGAAGCAAACATGTCACCGAACCGCTGGACCGGACTGACCAACAATTACCACAGAGTAGACCAGTCAGTCAATCAGAGCAGACTGGGCCCATGTGGGGAAGGGGGCCTTAAAGTGACAGGCGCTACAACAGAGCTGTTCAGACAGAGTGAGGATACTAATGGATCAGGGGTGCTTAGTACATGAAAATCTAAAGCTTTTTTTTAACATTAGAGATTTTGAACATTACTTCAACAGTCATCAAAACCAATCACATGAACTGTATGAACTTAACTGAACTGTAAACCCCAGCATAATCTAAAACACAAAAAAAAAATTGACAAGACGTGCCAGGTACAGTTTCAAAGTTTCAATCTCCTCTAAAGTCATCACGCAGATAATCAAACCAATGTGTGTGCGGTGGGTGCCAATGGGGTGAACACAATTTATTTGTTGAGTGTCATGAAATGCACTAAGAGGGCCCTAGTTTCTGCTCTTTTTGCCCGCAAATAAGACATTTATCTGAACTTTTTAGGCAAATGGGCCTCAGAATAAATTCTGTGAGTATTTTTTTTTTAAAGTGTGTTCAGTTTTTCCCCCTAAGGGCTAGTTTGACACGGAATGTGCAAAAATGTAACACCTGCGCAAAAGTACGTAAAAAGAATAACTTATGTATTTTTGTCTATTTCAGCCTCAGCAGAGTCCTTAAAATGTAGGCTAAAGGAAAGACATGGTCCAAAACAAGTCAAATTTTGCCTCACCAGAAAAAGGGTTAAGTCTTGGAAAAACATGAATCTTGTATCAATAAGTGTAGCTCTTGAGTGTCTAAAATGCTGAAGGTGTCAGTATCAGTGACCCTTTAACATTTTCTGACAGGGGCAATGTTTTG
Organism: Cetoscarus ocellatus; assembly: GCA_037902135.1. Lineage (NCBI taxonomy): Eukaryota > Metazoa > Chordata > Actinopteri > Labriformes > Labridae > Cetoscarus > Cetoscarus ocellatus. The sequence continues at coordinate 881,049 of JBAMNC010000650.1, forward strand.
GGGGCGTAGGTGGACAGTTGGAGGAGCTAGTGGTTGGCTCTGAGCACTGAGGCATGTTGTAAGAGGGTTTAACTTTGCTAACCTCCTTCTGCCAGGTTCATGGGGACCTGCTGCTCGGGTAATATTGGATCAGTGTTGGGAGCCTGTGCCCCTGCCATATCAACCAGCATGCTACCTGAGGGAGTGAGCCAACTGGGCTTGATGCATGCTTCTTGCCTTTCTGCTTCTGCAAATATTTGACATACAAAAGGTTTTAGAGGTGCATTCTTACTAATGTTGACTCTTCAATTCAACTAGATTTAGGATTACAGTAAATCTGTTTAATACTTAAAAAAGAAGGGCCAATTTGTGTCTCTTGGTAATTATGAATCCGACTGTAAGAAAATGACATGGGATCAGAAGTTGGGCTCATTCATCCATCCATTATCTATACCATTTATCCCTTTGGGAACCAGGGGGGTTGGAACCTATCCCAGCTGGCATTGGGCAAGAGGTAGGGTACACCCTGAACCGATCGCAGCCGATCACAGGGTCACATAGAGAGACAGACAACCATTCATGCTCACACTCATACCTAAGGGCAATTTTGGTTTCACCAATCAACCTAATGAGCATGTTTTTGGTCTGTGGAAGGAAGCTGGGGTGCCTGGAGAGAACCCATGCAAGGATGGGGTGAACATGCAACCTCCACACAAAAAGACACTGACCTACATGCTGATCAAACCAGCGACCTTGTTGCTGTGAGGCACACACACTACCTGCTGCGCCACTGTGCTGCCCTCGTTGGACTCATTATTTCTGAAATCTATGTGCCTCTAAATCTCTTACCATGCTGATACAGATGACTCACAGCTGTATATCAGTTAAAACAGGACCATAGTCCCTTACACTCACTGAACAGGTGTAATAAAGAAATTGAGTGAAAGTGCCAAAATTTCCTAACCTTCAAAGATTAATAGTCTGAGTTTACCTTGACTCACATGACACAGTTACAAATCAAGCCAAAATCCTTGGTGTAATCATGGATTCAGACCTTAACATTACCAGCCACATTGAAATGGTTAAACAATCAGCCTATCACTACCTTACAAACAAAGCAAGAATTAGAGGAGTTCTGTCTAAAGAGGGCAGTGAAACTTGTTCATGCTTTTAGTTTTGGCAGGTTGGATTAGTATTGGATTATTCTGTTAGTATTTACACAGGTCTAACCACAAAATCCACCACACAGCTGCAGCTCATCCAGAATGCTGCTGCTCAAGTGCTTATGAAAAGGAAGAAATATATTTTGTTACACTAGTCCATAGATCACCACACTGGCTTCCTGTTAGTCAAAGAATATATTTAAAAATCCTTGTCCTGGTTTGGTCAATTAGCTCACCCTTTTATATATCTCTACTATTTTTGGGTTAAATTTCTACATATTATTGGTCTCATATTCAAACTCAACCATTAGTCATTTTTATTGTCTTGTTTTTGCTATTTTTATGTCTTTAATACTCTTAATGTCATGAAGTTTTGCTACTTTTATGTCTTAATACTCTTAATGTCATGAAGTCATTGTTTTTAAAAGGCACTTTGACCTGCTGACCTAAGTAGATCCTACCAGTGTAAGGTCCTGCTTTGTTTTATCTAGAGTTTAAACCCAGTGGCTTGGAGTAGCAAGCCAAGTGCAAAGGACAGACTGTAAAACAGAACGCTGTGATACTAAAACATAGCACTGAGCATCACTGAACCAACCAATCACCACAGAGCAGACCGGTCAACCAATCAGAGTGGACTGTATCCACATGGGAAAAGGAGGCCTTGAAGTGACCAGACTGAGAGTGCAGCCGAATCAGGGGTCCTCAGTATAACAAAACTAATTTTTTTGTACACAAGTGATTGTGGGCGTATTCTGTAACAATCATCAAAATTCAATATATGTAATCCAAGTATATATATATGTAATCCAAAGTTTAAACTGGGTATGCAAAAGACTGAATTGAAAATTGACAGTAGCCTACTGTAAAGTTATAGCACCCCTCAGCTGATCATATCATCTACAGAAGAGCAACATCTTAAGCTGTATTTAAGATGTAATCTTAAATACAGTTTACAGATTAATAAAAAAGGGAGATCTTAAGCAGCTGATCTCCTTTTAGTGATCAGTGTTTTACTGTAATATGTTTTCACCAAAGCAAGACAGGGTTTCTATCAGGGTAAAGACACCGATACTCATGTGCAGTACAAATTCTGGCACTCTGTGGAGAAAGTGAATAATTAGCCAATATTAGATATGAGTTTAACAATTTTATGTTAGTTTGGTACTGATATGCTGTTGCTATGTACATGTTTAGAGCTCGAAAGAAATGATCAAAAGTTATCTTGAAAGAATCTGATTTGCTTTGTAGCCAAAAAGAGTCAATAAATAATACATATTCTTATTAATTCTAATTAATTCTAATAGGTTGAAACTGTGACCCTGCTTTGGTTTTAAATATACAGTGCTTAGGATTTTTTTAGAGATTAAACCTAATTTAAGGTTTATGCCATAGCTGCCCTAATTTAACATTCTGTAATTACCAAAATCAAATGTTTATGTTTCTATGATGGGTACTACACCAGTATGTATAAGTTCTTTCACATAAATAATATTTTTAATGTTAAAATGTTTTTGATTATTATCCATGATTTTTGAATTTACCGTTTTCCATAGAAAAAATAGTAAAGTACATCATTATTATTTTTTGATTATGATGTCATTCTAAAGTTAGTTACTTGCATTCCTGAACAGAAAATTAGTTTTAGTGGTTATATGTTATGCTTGGTTAATTTTTGACTTTTCAGAGAAGCCCATGCTCATATTTGGACATTAAAAGGTGAATTCAGTTTGAAATTTCTCATTCTTGTTCAAAATGTATGTTGAATAATAATAACATTTTCCGTTTTAAAACAAGTTTTGGAAAGATTTCTAAAATATTAATCTTTTATCATGTTTTATGACAGGTGATCTAATAAATTTGTTAAGCACTGTTGTTCCTATTTGACTCAGTGGACATAATATTGTCAAGCTGGAACCTGATAGATAAATCTCATATGTCATATTCCAGTACTTGATGAAAATTAAAACACCATATTTCTCTGGTTTGGTTCAGTGCTTGCACAATCATTTGCATGAGCTGCACTTGGCCCTGTTGTAGGCACTTGGCAAGTGTTCAGTTTGGAGAGATCTGTTGATATTAAAACCTGCAGATGCCCACCTTGCTCAAGAGTAGATGGGGGCAAAAGTGTAGAGAGTCTGAATGCGTAAACAAAATCAAAATGTGCCTTGAATTCAGCTCATGGTTTGTGGTTTTGTTGGTCTTTTTTTCAACTTGAAGATTTTTTCTGCTCTCTGGTCTTTGCTTTGAGGATGAAAAGGAAAGTGGCAGCTGTAAGGTCACAGAGCTGTGAGAACATCAGGCTGAAATGGTAGACATTCATGTTACTTTTGTTATTCATGTCTACTGGTGGCGTGTGTGTGGGTGAGTGTGAGTTGTGAAGGCGCGACGCGTGTATATGTGGTTTGGATGTGGAGGTGGTTAGCCTACGCCTGCTTTTACTCTACCCTACAGTCTAAATGTGAGTGTGAATTTTGTTCTTTGTCTCAAGGTGTGTATGTGTGTCTGTACCCGTTGCTTTGACAGACCAGGTGTACGGGATCCAGACATTGATGTGTTATACAAGTGCCAGACAGTAAAACTGCAGTGAGGAGTTGAAAGGAGGGGCTGTTTTTTTTCTTGTTGCTGTTGTGGTGTCCATCCATCCACTATCTATACTGCTCACCATTCCAGGGTTGCTATTCCAGTTGACATTGGGTGAGAGGCGGGGAACACCCTGAACTGGTCGCCAGCCGATCATAGGAAGCCTAGGAAGATGACATGAGGGTGCAAGGATCAGTCACTGGACTCATTCATCCATCCATCATCTATATCAGTTATGCCTTTCGGGGTCACAGGGGCCAGAGCCCAGCCGAGAGGTGGGGTACACCCTAACCAGTTGCCAGCCAATCACAGGGCCACATAGAGAGACGGACACCCATTCACACACACTCATGCCTAAGGACAATTTAGTGCCACTGACAAGTATGTTTTTCGGTCTTTGGGAGGAAGCCTGAGCGCCTGGAGAGAACTCACGCATGCAGGGGGAGAACATGCAAACTCCACACAGAAAAGCCCTGACCAGCACTGGGTTCAAACCAGCAACCTTCTTGGTGTGACGCTCATGCACTACCTGCTGTGCCACTGTGCTGCCCCTGTTTCAGTATGATAGACAGAAATCTTATGAGTGAGGCCCAAAGACCTTTGACCTATGACCCAAAACATACCTCATCCGTTCATCTTTCAGTCAGAGTGGACATTTGTGCAAAGTATGAAGAAATTCCTTCAAAGCATTTTTATTTGATAAAGGTGATACAGTTTAACATAGTTTCAGTACAGGGCATGAAGCTGGCGTGCTGCACATTTAGTTTGTCACTATTGCTTATTTCCAACTCTTGTCAGTAGTTGGGCTTATGAATGTACAGTTTAAAGAAATACAGCAGTTGAAATTTTAAAGGTTGAGCACAACACATGAAATTACAATAAATCCATCAAAACATAACAATACAAAGAAATCATCAACCTTAAAACATAGTGATGAAAAAAAAAACAATTTTAAAAATGATTATGGCTCTGTTTTGTTTCAACCAGCACTTGACCTTTTTCATAAAAGCCTTCAGATCTGTGATTTCTGTTGGTAATGTGCTCTAGAGCTTACAACTTTCATGGGGACAGATGATTGCCCAAATGTACTTCTGTTAGGACCACTTTGTCAAGAAAAGACACAAGAGCAACTACTTGAATTATTTTTTTTGCATTTATTTGCATATTCTTAATTTATGGCTCTGATGGGGGCACTCCCTGCCTTTCCACATAGTGAAAGTGGAAGCCCTAAGCAGGAACAGCACATGTCCTTGTCCTCTTTGCAGCCTACAAGGAAAGCATAAGGCAGGGAGAGAAGCAGCAAAATCCCCCCAAGTATTAATGTCAGCTGGCATTGATTAAGTCAGGGAATAGCATAAAGGAGGAGCTGGGATGGAAGAGGGTTGCAAAGCAGCTTGCAACAGGAGCAGTGAAGAGTAGGCAGGCAAGAGCAGCTTGAGTAAGCTGTTCTGAGTGCATTTAATCAATGACAGCTGGCTGTCAGCAGTGGCGGCCTAACTTCAGATCAGCCGTTTAACATGGGGAATGCTCACTTTAGTAATCTGTACTCTGTGTCCTGCCAGAGCTAACACTATGCAACCTACCAAGAATGTTGAGTTTTATAGCCTCCTCATACATGCACAAGACTGAGTAATGAACATGAGGATGGAAGACATTTGATCGCTGCCCCTCAGTATCTAAGGAGTTCCTGTTTAGATATATAATATGTACAAATTTCAGAAAATTGAAACTTAATTTCTGTAATTAGTTACAAAAAATATTCATCACGTATTCATCTAATATGGATTTCTTATTTGAGTATTTACATTACATACATCAACAGTCCTTTCATTTTTCTCAGTCATTAATTTAAACAGTTAAAATAGGATGTGTTTTGTCATGACTTCCTAAAGTGTCTGAGCTGCCCTGCTACACAAGCAACACAAGCAAGTGGGGCCTGCTATTCAATACTGCCATTATGTTTCTTAATCTCATTCATGGTGTGTGCTGCTGACTTGTGATGGGCCACTATTGTTCTTTAGCTGCTGTGGACTTACACAAACTGCCAAAATCCAGCTCAAAAATCAAATCAGTTCATCTTTCAGTGAGAGAATGCAATTTTGCAAAGGTTATCAAATTCTGATCAGCGAAAGAACACGTGGCTGTACATTTGCATTCTGAACCTGAAAATGTAATCAGTTTATCTTCTTGTAGGAAGTTGTAAGAAAACCCCCAACGTGTTTTTGAGATGCAGGATTAATAAGCAAAGAAAGAACCTGAGATCTAAGACGTTTGACCTATGAACTTCAAAATCTTTTAAATTCATCCTTGAGTTAAAGAGGGCATTTCAAAACAGGATCCCTTGTAGAACTCTGAGATACTGTGCTGATATGCATTGGATGGATGGATGCCCTAAAAACAAAAAGTCCTGTGGCCAAGGCTGTTGCTAGTTCAGAATAATAAAAAACTGTTTCTTAAACTAATACAGTTAAATAAAAAATATATTTGTATCAGTGTTTGGCAATGTCTGATTATATTTTCTCCCACTCATTTTTAGTAATTGTTCAACACTTTTTTTTAATCATATGTAAGTTTACTTTTGTGTGCATGTTTGTTGATTCACTTTATATTTTGTTCCTTGGTTGTACTAAAATGTCAACTTCACTGACCATTGGTAAAACAGATCAATGTTCACAGCGGTTCTGTCTTTGTTTGTACACAGCGAGTGGGGAAGAGTCAAAGTTTTGTTGTTGGCAAAATTTCATCAAGGGTAGCCTATAGTTAAAAACTAAAACTCTGGATGAATTCAAATCCCTGAAAATGTACTCTCAGTGTAAAAAAAACTAGTGTAAAAATGATGTTTCATTAAATCAGATCTATAGGTGTTTCTATAGGAGCTTATTGGACAAGTACCATCACATGCAACAAGCCCACGTCATGAAAACTGCACTGCAAAAGCTTTTTTTTTTTTTTTAATGAATGTGCTCTAACTAAACATGGTATTTTAACTATTTTCACCATTAAATGTACAGGTAATAAATACAGTAATGTTTATGCTTTGCAGTGTTTATACAGAGTTTACACTTAGGTGGTTAAAAAAAATATTCTAAGAGATTGCATTCCTAGCACTACATGACAGTGAAAAGTAACACTTTTAAGTTCTACAGAGTTTTAAACTTTAACTCCAAAAAGAGTCAGCAATGACACTAAATGAGAATTAAAGTACAAACTCTTCAAAAAGAGAGCAAAACAACACTTTGTGGTGTGGACCTAGTATAAAGACAGTTAAGACGTGTTTATAACTCTGATAGTGTTTATTTGTCAGATTTTGCTGTGTTGATTGTTTCTTATGAAATACACAGATGAATTGTTAGACAGTTTTAGAACTAAGGCAGGCATGTTTTATTAAAAATTATTTTATATGATGCCATTTTCATCAGACATTTAGAACTGCCATGATCAATTATGGTTATATTGTACTCTTTCTAATTATCTAATTTGTTTTACTAATTCTGATCTTCTTTTACTTATTTCTGTCTATATTTTCTAAAAGCCTCCCAAGGACAAGTGTTGCAATAAGCATTCTGCGACAGACACTTAAATCAGTGTATCTGGGACATGTACGTTGTTACATGCTAGAGCACCAATATAACTCTATGTCCATGCTAAATAAATTAATAAATACTTTTAAATGATGATGATTGTTAAATAAAGTATCTCATGAATAAGTATTATCTCACCATTAAACATATTTTATTGTTAGGTTATTTAATGGTGTCAAGTGTTGCTTTAAATAATGTTAAGCGGTAACATACCAAACAATATATTTTAGATTATTACACAATAATAATAAAACACATTTTTATTCCATTTTAAAATTCCCTTTTTTCATGCTCAGAACATGAAATGTTTTTGTTATCACTGTAATATTAAAAGTATAACAACTAACAGCAAATCTTCCAAAACCTTACCTCAGTAATGAAATACAGTAGTTTAACAATATGAAACAATATGTTGAGCGCTCCGTCTTGTTTGTGTAAAAGTATCGTACTCTTGTTCTGTATCACTCTGAAACTGGGCTCTGTGTTTTTTTCCGCCATTGCGTAATGACGTCAGCGGAAGTGTTTCGAACAAACGTGGGCTAGCCTGCTAGGTCACATTGGTTGGTTCCGTAAGGTTTGAAAACATGGCGACGATGGAAGCAGCTACCGCAGGTATCTAAAACGTCTTGAAAGCTGCATTTCTTTTGTAAAATGACATCAGAGGTCTGTTTTGTTCGTGAGCTTCATTTAGGTCCAAACTTACAGAGAAGACTCATCACTTACGGCTGCAGCTAACGTTAGCTTGATACGTAACCTCGACTGACTTCTGTTTCCCTGTTATTATTCTGCACATTATTTTTTAGACTGAATAAAGAGTAGGCTGTTTACCACCATCCGCAAAGGCTTTGAAGTAGACTGTGTATGCTGTTTGGTTGTCTGTACGTGTGCAGAATATATGTAATAACTAATGTCTCCAGTATGAACCGAGAAGAACCAGCTCTTATTTGATGTCTTTCACATTTTCAGAGGAGGTCCCTTTGAGGCATGTGGAGAAAGATGTCCTCATCCCAAAACTGATGAGGGAGAAAGCCAAAGAGCGCTGTGCAGAGAAAGTAGAAGGTGTGTTTGTGTTGTCTGATCATACGTTTCATCAAACTGTGGGACACAAACAAACAAAATAGGTCAACAAGAGCCAATGTTATAGCATGGGTTTGCTATAAACATTAGTTGAAGCTACTAAAATGCACCCTTTTGCTCTTAATTTGTATATCTTTACATTTTAATATATAACACTCAACAATAAACATTTATCCAAACTCATCTCATACAAAATAATAACTAGTTTTAAGTGGGAGTGTAATGCTTCACAAAAATTGTGTTTCAGTTCAGTTTTTGTTTCTTGAGTCATGGTTCAGGTTTTCTGTTCGCTTCTGGTACAGAACATTTTTCAGAATTCTCTTCAACACTTTTCTCACACTCATACATACTCTAGGGTTTTGTATCAGCAGTTTCAGCATGATACAATGTCTGTTTTTTTTTTTTACAACAATACAGTATTTGCAGATACCATAAGATTGTTACGATACAGTATTGATAGGTTATGATTCAGAAGCCTGCATTCGATATTGGATGATACATTGTTATATTTATTCCTAGAAAAAAGTAGCTTTGACTATTTTATTGCATAAGTGCTTCTAATTTCATAAGAAAACAGATCAGTTTCCTTTAAATTATTATGACAAAAATATTATTAGTGCCTTTTAATTACAGATTGGACATAATAAATGTTTTTTTTAAACACATATAAGAATCAGTTACCCTGATATATGCATTATGTAAATATAGATTACCTTTCATCAAGACACTGCATTCTAGGCACAGGATATTTGTTTCTTAAGAACCTTTATCTTTCTCAGTTCTTTGATCATCTTTAGTATTAATTTGTACCTTTTCTTGAATCTTTAAAATCAGGATTCTGACTTATTTCCAAATTCAATTTGTATACATTTACATGTAAACTAGCATGGTTACTTTTGCATTAATTAACCATTTATTCTTTCTTAAAAATAGCAGGTAGTTTATGTATTTTTTGTGACATTGTGAAATTGTGACGTGTTTGATGCAGTAAATATTTTGATTCTGTTATCTTGCTCTTTGTAAATAGAGGGGTAAGGAGTGGCTTCATAAGTGTGAGGGGGGTTGTCGAGGGAGCTTCTGTCCCTGGTGAAGCTCATGTTTTAGATAGTATAACACATGACACCCAAAAATGCACTCAGAGCATCAAAACAGACACATAACAGCAATCTTTACTTTTTCAGACTTTTTCCACATGGGTTAAGCTCATGCTGATCATAAACCGCTAAGAGAGGAGTAAATTTCCTCTTCATCCCCCTTAAATCTAAGGTGCTACCTGCTAGCTTCAGCTAACCTGTTTGAACTCACAGGAAACAGTGCAGCCAGGTGGAAACTGCAGACAATAATTTAAATCGATATTTTGACCGTTGGTTAATCTGAACACATCACCGATCATTCTCTCTTTATACATCAATGTTTTAACACCCATACCAAATACTAACCCACTGTCACACACACACACACACACCCACACACACACTCCCCATTCCTCTCACTTAAACACACACACAGACTCGCACCTTTTCTCTTGCAAATACGTACACATTTTCTCTTTCATATACACATTTACTCTCATACAAATACACACAGCACACACAGAGACTCTCACAAATACAAACATACAATCTCTCTCTCACACACACACAACTACTGTTAAAAACAAATAACACACAAACCCTCACTCACTTATGCACACCATATTTTCCAGGGTTCATGATGTGCACAATCATTTTACTCACACTAAGACACACACACAAGCACAGTAATAAAACATATCGCTGCTCATCATGACTGCTCACTCATATATATCGTAATTTATGTGAAGCAGTGCTGTGTCACTCACTTAATGGCACATAAGAACAAAAAATGCTGTGCTATCTGACTTGTTAGAACTTAACGTTTAGCTGAAAACATTATTTTACTTCTGAGCAAATTAGCTGCCACAGCCCTGAGTCTCCCATGCTGACAGCACGATTAACACCTCTTATCTGTGGACAGGGGCTGATGATGCATCGCCCTGTAGGGCTGCATGAATAGGTTATAAATCAAAATCTTAATTATTTTGATAGATATGGAAATCAAAACTCCCAAACAAGATTACTCCGTGATTTTATAACAAGAACAAGAACAAGCAATAACTTAAAATGTCTGGGGGAAAAAACTAAAGTACCTGAAAATAATGGTGATGGAAAAAGAAAGTGAAGCTTGTCACATGGCACAGAAGCCATTTAATCTTGATTAATCAGTTTTAATAATTGTGGGAGTCAGTTATTGAAATTGAAAGTTGATGGATTTTCCAGCTCTTGCACGGTCATATCTCAGTTTGCTCCTTGCATGCACAGTGTGCAACTTCATTTACTGAAATTGAGTGCAATAGATGGTAATAATGAGTCATGAAAGTTAGCCATACATAACCTCGAACAGTTGAAAATGTTGAGAAGTGCACTGCTACGTTTGGAGGAACAACGGGCGATACAACACAGCAATTTGTTTACTGCCAGTTACACAATATGTATCAAGTGTAAACGGTCACCTTGGTAACACTTTTCTGATGGGCGATATGAGATTAATAAGGAAGCACTGGCCCACTCTAAGTTTTTCTTTTTTGATTATGCACATATTTGAATACACTCCCAATCAAAATCTTAAGACCAATTGAAAAATTGCAAGAATTTTCATTTTGCACTGTTGGATCTTAAGATGGTTCAAAGTTTAGCCTCAAAATTTTAAAAGAAGAAATAGAAGCAAGAGACAAAAAAATTAGTGTAAGCAATTTATTGAAAATACCAATTAAACTGAAAAAGGCTGGTCATCAGCTGATCAAAAGTTTAAGACCATAGCTCAAAAAAACCCCAAACCCTCCTCAAAACGGAAATAAAAACATCAAAGGACTCAGTAATGAGTAGCTCCACTGTTCTTGGCTTTTTGACGTGAGTGTTTTAAGGAGGGTAGTGAGAGTGTTGCTCCAAGTGGTGAAGATGGTTGATGAAGGGCATCCGCTCTCCGGAGCTGATGTCCATTTTTGTGAACTTCCCTTGCCCCCCATCCCCAAATGTTCTCAGTTGGATTTAGATCAGGGGAACACGCAGGATGGTCCAAAAGAGTGACGTTATTCTCCTGTAAGAGAACTGTTCATTGTGAAATGCAGCGTTGTTTTGTTGAAAAACCCAGTCATTACCACACAGACAAGGGCCCTCAGTAGACGAGGTCCCTCAGTCATTACCACACAGACAAGGGCCCTCAGTAGACGAGGGCCCTCAGTCATTACCACACAGTCAAGGGCCCTCAGTAGACGAGGTCCCTCAGTCATTACCACACAGACAAGGGCCCTCAGTAGACGAGGGCCCTCAGTCATTACCACACAGTCAAGGGCCCTCAGTAGACGAGGGCCCTCAGTCATTACCACACAGACAAGGGCCCTCAGTAACGAGGGCCCTCAGTCATTACCACACAGACAAGGGCCCTCAGTAGACGAGGTCCCTCAGTCATTACCACACAGACAAGGGCCCTCAGTCATTACCACCCAGGCGAGGGCCCTCAGTCATGAGGGATGCCCCCTGCAACATCTCCACATAGCCAGCTGCTGGTTGATGCCCCTGCACAGCCTGCAGCTCTATTGTTCCATTGAAGGAAAAAGCAGCCTAGATCGTGATGGCGCCCCCTCCACTGTGCCGTGTAGAAAACATCTCAGGTGGGATCTCCTTGTCATAATAGTAACATTGGAAGCCATCAGGACGATAAAGGTTAACTTTTTTCTCATCAGAGAATAAAACTGTCTTTCATTTTTTAACGCCCCATACTTGAGCTTCCTTGAAGGAGATGTGGACTTTGTTTTGTTTGTTAAGTCCATCCCTCACAGATGCCGTCTGGTAGTTATTGGACTGCAGTCGGCACCAGTAACAGCTTTAGTTTGGGTCGAGGATTGTCCTGTGTCTTGACAGACAGCCAATTGGATCCTCCGGCTCAGTGCTGGTGAGATTTTTTTGGGTCTACCACTTGACTTTTTTTGTTCCATAACCCTCAGGATCTTTTAAGAAATTCAAAATGACTGTCTTAACCTGTCTGAACCTCAGCAATGATGGTACGTTGCGAGAGACCTTGCTCATGCAGCTCAACAATCCTACCACATTCAAAGACAGGAAGCTTTTTGGCTTTTGCCATCAGGAGGTCATGACAGTGTGAATACCTGACAGAAAGTGACATGGAAAATCAAACTTTGCACAGATTTTGGCTTTTAAAGGCTGTGGCCTTAAACTTTTGATCAGCTGACTAAAGCATATTTGAGTTACATTTTTAAATAAATTGCCTGCTCCAAACGTATATGTATATATATATATATATATATATATATATGTATATATATATATATATGTATACACACACATATATATGTATGTGTACATATATATACATACACACACACACACATATATATGTATATATACAAATAAAAAACATTTCATGACCATTGAACAAGGGTGAAAAAATGAAAGCATTAGCTTTGATCAGTTTATGTCTGACAAAGGTCAGAAAAAGTCTTAATTTTGTTGTTAAGACTGTGTAGGAACCTTGGACCTTGCCGTGATCACCAGATAACTAATATACTGCATCTCTGCTGGGACAAACTCGTCTTATTAAGGCATTTTCTATATTTTAACTTTGATATGAATATGTTCAGCAGTAAAAAAATGATATTAAACAATAATATTTTAAAACTGAGGTTCAGCCCAGTTTACCTGACACCAGTTACACTTTCATCTGCACAGGGGTGGTGGCTGCAACTTTGCAAACAAGTGCCCCACTAACTGCAGGAACACATCAGCCAGATGATGACGAGGTTTATGTGGTTTGCAGAACTGATGACAGCCTGTTCGAGCCAGCGTGTGTGCTGAGAGACGATGCTCATGCAGCCTGAGGTGATGGGGCAGTGGCTGTGTGGGAAATGGAAACCCCCCTCAGAGCAGTAGCTGCTCATCCCACTCATTTTCACACCTCTGCACTCGCCCTCTACCATTTCATTGTGTATGTTTGTGTCTGCGCTGGTCTCCTGCACGTGTGTATATGATTCTGCTCTGTGAAAAAGAGACAATATACAAGCATGTTTTCCTGTGTTATCTTCGTTGCACATTTGCCTCCAACACCCTGAGTATCAAAGGCTTTGTTGTTGAAGCAGACGTGTACCACAGACCTTTGCACAGAATCTGTCTGTACCATTAGACATTTTTTTTATGACCTTTTAAATAAAACTGGAATATTTGGACCAAGGTCGTATCTTGAAATTGTTTCAGCCATTATTCAGAAAATAACAACCATGTTTAATATTCTTGACTTTATTTTCTCTCATTCGTAATCGTCCATTAGAAATCTAGACCTTAAACCTGCTTTAAAAGCTGCATGGCCCCTTCAGTATTTTAGCCTTGAGCTTCGTACTATATTACCTGCTCACATCTTTGAAAACAGTCCAAAAGCAGCCTCAGGTGCGGGTAGAATTAAGCTTTTCATTAAAAAGCCCTTGTGTAACTTGAAACTCTTCTCATAGATTTGCAGTTTGTGTAGCTGTGATCTGAGAGGCAGCCCTCTGCAGCCTCCATTAGTGCCATGGGACAGGGATGAGGCGCTTGCTGATTAGATTATTCGCACTGTTCTGCCCCTCTAAATTGCTTTTGCCGTCTTTTTTTGTTTCACATCTGCATTCTGATGAAAATGTCTGTGTGATAACCATACTGATGCCAGTGATCAAGCTAATTATGATATCAGTTGTTGGAGAACAGACGTTGGAGGGTGACGTTTTTTAATTAAATCCTTGGGAAGGAGCTTGCTAACAAGGTGAGGACACAGGGTCCTCAACGCCTTGTTTACACACAAGACCTTGGACATTTAACCCGGGGACACCATCAGCAAGGGCGCAGTTTGCTACTGATGCAACCCTACAGATGGGTTTTTGTATCAACTTAAAGTGCTTATCTTGGTAATTAACTCCATGGGGTCATCTACACTAAGACAAATTCAGCATATCTGCACAAGTTTTTAGTTAGGCATTTTGTCCACACGGATATGGCGTTTCAGGTGCCCAAAAATGCACATTTTAGAAAACGGGTCCCAGAGTGTACGGATAGCTCCAGAAACAATAACAGCCCCATCTCTTGCTTTAGCCACATGCGCGAACCTTGACAGCAACGGTGGAATATGTTGTCTTCGTGCTGCAGTAATATCCTTTGTGCCTCTATGACCACCCTGAACAACAAAAGAACACAGAAAATAGCATATGCCAGTGTTTGATATTTTTCACGATGTATGCTTATGCTCAATTTCCTTTTCTCTGGTTATGTGATTTGTCTGCTGTAGCATTACAGTGCCACTTACAGGTCTGACATGTGTACTACAGCATTTTCAGTGTTTTCGTGTGGATGAACACATTAACTGAAATTTACAGAGAACGTTTTCAATATGAAAATGTTTTTGTCTCTGTGTGGACAGAGCCCAAGTCAGCAGCTCATTGATAAAATAAGATGAAAAAACTGTATTCTGAAGCTTGAAGAAGATTAAAATGCACCTTAATGCATGTTTTATTCTATGCCAGACTATTGTACTGGTCTATGCTCAAGTTTACTGGCCCGTCTTATTTAACTAGTTGACAAATTCAGTGACGTATTTCTGTAATTCTTAGTTGCAAAGTAGCACACATTCATTTCCCCTCATACATGAATGATTTAATTTATTTGAAAAAAAAAAACTCGAAAGTTTTGCCACTCATGTAAAAAGGATATTTTATCTGTTTAGGGATGCACAGAATGGATTTTTGCCTATATCTGATATGCTAATATTTCTGAACTTCTCATCGCCAATACCAACACAGGTGCTTGTCAAGTATACAAAGCCTGAAATTACTAATATCGATACCGATCCTTTCATTGTGACTGTTTATCTGTTATTAACAGATGTAAAACTAGAATAATAACATTTGATCCTCTTATAAATGACACTGAATTTTAAATGCAGACATTCAGCGATAAGATGAGACGTTGTGGTGTGTTTATACATTCTGCCACTATTACAGCAAATTTATGGGATATGAATAACTGATATGCATTCTTAATACTGTGTATTGGCTGTAAATGACAGATAATCCATTTTTAAGCTGACATCTGCCAGTACTGATATTTTGCTAATAATATCATACATCCTTAATGCCACCTGTTCCCAAAGAGCTTCCTGAATTGGTTAAGTAAGTTTTAACAATGCTGCTGCTGTGGTTTTAAATCCATCAATAGAGGATTTGAGTTTAGGTCTCCTCAGTCTTTTGGAAATGGGAATGGGAATGGGAATGGGAATTGAAAATCAATTCCAGTTACATACATACATCTCCCTCAAGGAATCAGTGTCATAATTTTTTTTGCTGATCAATTCCTTCTGCTTACAGGGGTCAGAAATGGTCAAAATTGGGTCTTGTTTTTCCACTAAAAGACACTCACTGCACAATTTTCAGTAATTGGAAACATCACGAACTAGCAGAAGCATTTATCCATGCAGCACGTCATTGAATATCAGGAGTGTCATGTGTTTGACATCGTTGCCACTGAAAACCTGAATGTATGTTGGCCAACTTTAGTCCATACAGAGAACCATCAGGAACCGCTAAGCAAATTGTTAAAGAATGAGACTGATAAGCAGAATGGTTAATGGCATTGGTTTCAATAAAATCTTATGCATGCCCATCCCTATTTACTGGTAAAGAAAAAAAGTAATTTATCTATTTAGCTGAAACCATACAAAACACTGATTAGAAACGAAGGATGCACAATATTAGATTTTTGCTGATATTTCTAGTCAAATTGTTGCTGATGTTAATATTTTCTGTTGAAAAGACAAAGCCTCCACTTCATAAAAACATGATCTGATACTTATATGGCGACAGTCTGTTTGTGTTAGAAACAGATGTGGTGGAAGTAAAACATTTTACACTTTATTTAAAGATACTTTTGAATGATTAAAGTAGACATTCAGTGACAAAGAGGTGAAGTATAACAGTGCATTCGTACAAACTGCCAATATTACAGTCTGGAAATGAGATGTATGGCCAATTTGTAATGCCAGAATGTTTTCTGTAAATATCAGCAAACATTTTACATTTTTTCATATCAACCAGTACTGATAATTAGCTTTTATGAGCATTTATCTGCTGATACCCAAATTGTTCCTACAGTATTGTTCATCCCAATAAGAAACTGTATTATTTTTGCCTGTAATATGTTGGGGTCTTTATACTAGAATGTTTTATACAGGAAAAAAACACTACTTTGTTAAAAGAAAATCATAATATTTGTCCCAGTTTATGGTACAGCAATTTACTCGGATACATCAAAACCACCACCCCTGTATCGTGGCACGCATCAAATTGCCAGGTTTGGTAATATACACCATTATTACCATGCCCCTTCTCTTGTGTGATGCAAGGACAAGGCCCATCTCAGAATGTCTGAGGCTAAAAGTTTTGTCTCTGTGCTTGGGTTCCTTGATCACACAAGGATAAACATGGGACGTTGACATGTAGGTTGTCATTCATTTGAAAGCTTTTCTTCCCTTGAGCTAACACCCCTCCTCATCTGCTACCTTTCTCCTCCACCTCCTGTAGCCTTCAACCACTGCTGTAAAGAGTCTGGTTTCTTCATGGTGTTTAAGTGTCGAGAGGAGAATGCCGCTCTGAAGGAATGTCTGACAATACAGTGAGTATTTGACAGGTTCTCCTCAACATTCACACCATTTGGTGACTCTGTGTGGTCTTAAACCTTGTGTTGTGTCACCATTATCTGCTCCCTGACTCACAGACACTATCGTACACGCTGAAGCGCTGCATATTAAATCAGAACCTTAAAAACATGATACATCCATTCTTTAAAATAACCACCATACCTTCTGTCTTCCAGCTACAACGACCCAGTTTTCTTTGAGGAATGTAAGCAGGAGTACATTAGAGATAAACTGGAGTTTGAGAAGACAGGCATCCCAGCGAAGAACAAGAAACAGAAACTCCCTACAAGCATGTGAAGGACTATATGCTTCCACTCCAAAACTGCCTTTATTTCAAGATTGAGGAGCAGAACCAGCACCAAGTTCACACAAGAACCATGGTCACCTGACAGAAATTATGCTTCACAAGCTTAAATCTAAAATAATATGACTGCAATATCTTTTGTATGCAGGAGTGATTTACGATCTAAATATTGCCCATTTTTATGGCCTGTATACCTGCAGATGCTCTCCCTTAAATAGTCTAAATGATCTCATTCTTTGTGTCTGAAAATGCATAATATTGCATAATTCTAAAAACCTTACTGATGGATAGAAAAGTCTCAGAAAGACCTGATCAAGTTCAAGTCATCTGTAGCTCCTGAAGCCTAACCTGAAATACAGCTGTAAAAAAAAAAAAGCAGTCAGTGTTCTGGTTAAAAGTTGGATTATGCTAAACACAATGTTGTTGTTTTTTTTCTGTACATGCAAGGAGAGCAACAATGGCAGTGAATTCTGACTTTATTCTTTTGTGTGAGCAGAAAACAGTGGACTTAAAAAATAAGTGAAATTTCAGAAAGACTTGGACAAATGTACAATGTAAATAAGAGAGATCTGATATCTAATTTTGCTTTGAGCGTTTTGTGTTCATGTGGAAAATACATTTAAATGTGATGTAAATAAAAGATGTTCAATAGCAAATGATTGCCCATTAATGGTATACGAAGAAAAAAGGATTTTGAATTATTTTTATTACAGGTAGTCAGTTGTTCTGCATTCTTCTGTTTTGGCTTCAAAAGCCCATATTATACTTTTTGAGATCTACATGCCCTTTGGCTGTAGATATCACATATGAGGTGAACCGCAGGCCCGGGGCTGTAGTTCGGACACCCCTTACCTAGAGGGTTGCATGGTGGTGCAGCAGCTACGGCTGGTGTCTCACAGGTAGTTAGACAGGCCTCTCTATTTTGAGTTTGCATGGTCTCCCTGTGCATGAATGGGTTTTCTACAGATACTCTGGTTTCTTCCACGGCCCTGAAAACATGTTACGTTTATCAGGGACTCTTAAAGTGCTCAAACTTGTCAATGGATTTCTGATGATAAGCCACCCAGTGACAGTTGGCATAGTCTCTTGGCTTTGGTCATTTTATTTTAACGTATTTGTATTATTCCATATAAATTAAAGTGTAAATTATAACCATTTATACTGTATTTTTTATATGTTTAGAATCAGTTCTTTCATACCCTGAGGCCCTGAAGTGTTAAAAACAATACATCTCAAGAAAAGTAACAAATCCTAACACAGCAAAGGTATAGTAGAGTATTTCTTTATGACAATTCTTCTTGGCATTAAATCTTTAACTGTTGGACAACTGTTGTTTATTCCCATTTTAAATGGTGCCACATTTGTGATGAACATGCATTTGTGAAATGAACAGCAGAGCTGAGTATGTGGGTTGTGAGCATGATGCCAAGCAGCTTATTCTGATCACTTGTTTGATCTTTGGTGAATTAGGTGATTGAAGTATGAAGAAACAAGACTTATTGGCAATTTAACAATTCATTTATTTAAAAAAACAGGAGCCTCAGTGGTGTGTGGAAGAACCATACTGGTTACCAGCCTGCTCCTCATTCTTCAGCCAGCATTTGTTGCAAGTCCGCCAACATGGTTGTGTTGTTCACTCTGGCATTGACAGCACATCCAAGCTGTTCCCAAGTGTTGTCATCTTGGAGAGTTCAGTTCCAGACTGTGGAGATACTGGATTGCCACTGGCTGCAGAACCTCATCTAGATATCTCTCTGCATTGAGACTGCCTCCAATGATGACAATGATGATAATTTTTCCAGGGAGGGAGATGCTGCCCCTCACCATCACACTGCCCCTACCAAAAGATGTTCCTCAGTGCAGCAATCAGCATGACATTTTCTGCGTCCTCTCCACACTTTGACCCTACAATCCAACTAGTGTAGGCAGAATCTGGACTCATCACTGAACATAATGTTCCTCCACATGTTCAGGTTTCAGTACACCTGTTGCAGACACCAGTGCAAATGACCTGATGGTGAAGAGCAGTCATGGCAGGCCTATAATAGTAAAATAGTAGCATTGTTACTGTTTTAAAAGGGCAACTATCTGTCTCTTCAGTGTCTCAAGACAAGAAGCTAAAGCACACATCCAGAATCTGTAGCTGGTTACAGCTTCTTCCCAGCTTATGTCAAAAACTAGAGTATTTTTTAAAAATGAACCATGAAACATTGTTGCCACAAATCACAAAAGAGCAAACTCATACAGCCATTTCCTTTCCTTTCGTTTAATTGATCATATTTACAAACAGTCTGAAGTGCAGCAAATCTAAAATATATTCCATATCTACTGTACATTGCATTTTGGTTTGCAAATCGTTTACAGAAGTATGAAACTACTGCTGTAAAATAACATTTCTTAGAAATTAACAGAAAGACCACAGTAATCGTGAAACAGACTGAAGAAAATGAACAAACGAAGTCTTTTCAACAACCATGGGTCTTTGTGCTTGGTGCACCTAGTTTTCAACTCACAGTTTACATTTCTTCAGGTTCATTGACATATTGTCCTGTCACCATTGCAGACAGCTCTTCTACACATCAGAAGTCTAAAGGAGTGGGGTCAAATAAACATCCTATGATTTGAAGTGCAAAACCGCTTTTGGCAAAGTACTGAAGCCACCATATACATTTATACAGATCATACATTCTTAAATAAATAAAGATAAATAAAGAGACAAGAACTCCCCTGTCCACATGACTTTTATCATACTGTAAAATAAATGCATCCTAGATAAACATCAGCACAGCACAGAGTTAAGATACATATTCTGAAAATTGATATCACCCACAAACCTTGTCATTCAGGATTTAAAATAAAGGTGTATGTGAGGTCCTCACTGTCAGTCTCTCAAGGCCCACTGACAAACATCTGAAAATGCACATCCTTTATGGAGCATTTAACTCGAAGGAAAAAAAGCAGAAACATCTTTGTCATGGTTCATAAGAAGATGATTTCGTGAAAACAGGCAGATTTTGTTTAAGAGGCTTGTTCAAGTTGACTTAAAATAATCCACAGCTTGATCAGTTCTGGTGAAAGTAAGGTCAGAGTGTTTTATTCCACAAAGCTGTACATTTTTAGATTTAGATATTTCCTACCCATTTAGCAAAGACCTTAAAAATACTGTCACGTCATTCTCAGATAATTCAGTAGAAATATGCACATTTGAATGATTCCGTATGACTCGACTTAAAGCAATACTTATTCAAGAAAAAGATGTCAAAGACTAGATTTGGTATCTGTTAAAATTTAAAACAAAAAACATGAACATCTGACAGTTACTGTATTTCTGTCTCCTCCAAAGCACAAAAATAACATCAAGTCTTCATACTTGAAACCTCCTTCACATGATTATGAGAAATGAGACTACATACTGTGTGTTCTTTACAGAATTGTAAAATGATTTGTGTTGGAGGGAGTACACTTTCACAAATCTGAGTATTATGCTGTGGCCCCACATTAGATTCATGATGACGGGGTACAGAAATAGGTAGGCCGATAATGCCCACACACTGATCTGCACACACAGGCACACTGATATGTGTGTATGCAAACACACAAATAAAACTGCTTGTTTGCATGTGCGTAAAGGAACACATACACATGGATGAACTTTTTATTCTGCTGAGGGTCTCATAAACTTTTTCTCTGCTGAGTTCGATATGTTCTTTGATGTGATGAGCAGAGACGACAGATTAATGAGTTCAGAGTCTTTACCTCGAAAGAAAAGGCCTTCCCTGGCCGTAATCAGGTCCTACAGCTAGCAGGAGCAGTCCACTTTAGCCAGGGGGGAGTGGTCTTGTCAACTTAAGGCAGGTCAGGTGGTAGCTATGTGGCAGAGTTGGAGAGTCCCATCATTCATCCATCGGTTTATTTTCCATCCTACTGTCGTTTATCCCCATGTTAAATTTGTTCTTAGTAGGGCTTGGTCCACTCAGCATTAGGGGGGCTCCGAGGACTGCAGTTTCCGATAGAGGATGAGGAGTTGGACGTAGCAGAGTGTCCCTCCCAGAACATGGCATCAGTTGGCTTAGGGGGGCTGGGGAAGGACCGTGAGCTGTCATCCAGGGAGGCCTGGTTCAGAGGGGGTGGGGGCAGAACCACGGAGCAGGAGTCACCGCCGAGAAGAGCCTCTTCTGAGCAGCTCTGAGTGGGCCAGGGTCCGTTATACCAGCAGTCTTCCCTCAGGCTGTCGGGCAGCAGGGTGCCAGATGTCCCACAGACTGGGGGGCAGGGACGACCACAGGTAGAGGGGAGTGGAGGGGCACTAGGGGGGCGAGGCACTGACACCCGGGGGATTGCGTGGTTGTTGTTTTGTTCCACATCGTCCCGACACTGGATTGGAATTGCTGAGGAAGACAGAAGAGTGAAAAGTGGAGGGAGGGTAAATGCTTGAACAGTCAAATCTATGAGTCTAACCAGACAGACTGTGGGAGTGTCCGTTATTGATGCTGCAGGATCAGATACTAGTACCAAATCTGAAAGTGGAAATCACAGGGTAAATCATTCACAATACAAAATGTTATGGCAGGAGTGTCCTTCCATTTTTATTTTAAAGGGATAGTTTGGGTTATTTGAAGTGGGGCTGCTCAAGACCCATGGTACTAGTAAATATAATTGCCAATAAAACAAAAGGCTAGCTCTGTCCCTGTGGGGACAAATACTGGTGACAATACTAGGCAATACATGGCAGTAAATGGTGTCAATGAAAGCCTTTTAATTACCCTACTTTAAGGATAAAACTACACAAAACAAGCTGGCTTAACTAGATGCTAAAGTAAGATTTTTTACAGTGTTTCACTTTTTTTGGCAAAGCCCCTGTTTTTTGAACTACTTTGTTATGCAAAATATGGGCTATGTATCCTTCCACCAGCAATGCGTTACTTTCCTCTAATCAGCTGTTGAGTTCAGACTGCTGCAGCTAGCTCACTTTGTGGTCATAAATCTAACTTTCCTGAATATTATGAAGATGGATTGCTCTTGTATATTCCCATAAGCAAAAACAGGCCAAACAAATGGTCACACAACTGATTTCCATCACATGATGTTGCCCTTCACCAACTTTGGCCTGTTTTGAATATGATCATCAGGATTCCCCCTCTTGAATGACAGAGCATCATGTTTGCCCAATTTACCCAGCAGGATAGTAGAGGTCCAGCCAAAGTGTTGTTACTAGGGCCCACTCATGACAGCAATGGGCCCCAGGTTCATGGGCATTGGCTCACGGTTCCACCAGATAACTTATGATGTGTGTTGCTCCTCTGTTTGTCCCATCCCTCTTTCTACCTGCTAAAGCTCTTTTCTGTGTCCTCCTGTTCCTAAAGATATCATCTCATACCAATGACTAATGGCATGTCATCATCACAAGACTTAAAATCACTCATTTTTAGCTCAGTTTTAGTGAAGATAGTGTTTGATGTTTTTCTGGAGACTGACAACCTGAACAGCTGATGAGAGGAAAGTGATTTGTTGGTGGAAGGGTACATAACCCCATGTTGCATCACACAAAAGTTCTAAACTCAAGGGCTTTGTCTAAGGAAAGTGAAAAGCTGTAAAGTTTCTTACTGAAGCGGGGTAATAAGGAAACTTTCGCTATCGTTTGATCTATCACCTAGCATCTCTGCCCAGCTATCTCCATACAGGGCCAGAGCAGGCTGGTGGCTTTACTGGCAATTATTACCCCCCTTAAAAAACAAAATATCCCTTGCAGACGAATATAAGAAGAACATAAGGAAGCCATAGCTACTTTAATATACCCTATCTTTGGTGTATTAAAGGGATAGTTCAGGTTTTTTGGGTTGTGTGAGATTCATGGCATGAACCTGAACGTGTGCCACAATGTCACAGTTCAGTTTTCTCTCTGTCCAGAAACGTCAGGACAGACACTAATGCTATACATTGCTGTACATGATGCCAGATTCTCCACCTTATTAAATAATTGTGGGAGAAAACAAGCCACAAAAACTGCGTGGAGCCTGGTTATCACAGAAACCATTCCCACTCAAGGTGAGCTCCCATCTCTGACACTGACAGCTCCTCTCTACATTCAGACACAAAACAAGAGCAAAAGGCTCAAAGCTGGATTCCTTTTCGTTGTTATGGTTTAAAATGGTGGAATATGCTCAGTGTTGGTAATGGACATATGCCTGCCTGACACTGTGTTAGGTGTATAGAAACATCTACAACACACTCATTTCTTTCACCGGCCACTTTCTATTCCAACTGTCAGCATAAGGGGATAATGCATAACACTGTAATAAGGGATTTTAGGCTTCAAGCTATTTTATGAACCCAAAAGTCCTAAAACAGAAAAAAATTTAAAAACATTTTTATTTAATATGTATTTGGAAGGGACATAGCACATTAAAGATAATTAGACTATAATACAAATGGAAATATGCCAGAGTTAGCACAATTGCTTGATTGCATCTGTAGTCCCTTAGCAGGTTATAAACAATACACTGATATATGTCAACAAGAATACAATTAAGATGATAAAAGTGCAGCACAGTCACAATAAATACTGTTTAAAGTTCATGTTTCAAAGTACAAGAATTAAAGTGCCATCCTGATAATAGGTAGAATGTGACACAGATCACTGAAACAGAATCACCAGCCATCACTTAAGTGACAGGTACATAAGAAATGTGCAATACTTGCATATGTAAGCATGTACTGCACGGTAACGATGAACAGATGGAACTTACGAAACAAATAGACGGACATAACAAGACAAAAAGTAAGGCAGATTCAGGTTCATACGGTACACAGGTACATATGTTTATGTATCTGTACACTACAGTCAGTCTGCCCAGCTGTACAGTTTTGGACAGTTATCAGACAGTTTTTGAGACGGGATTTAAAAGTGGCAGGCAGCGTATTGTTCTAGAAGTAACTAATCCTCACCAACAGCACAGAAGGTAGTGCGTCTATGGGGGGTCTATGGGGGGTTAGCAAGAGACCTCAGTCTCTTGCTAACCCCCGGCCTTAGTTTTGTCACCACTACTTGACATGATATGCAGGCCAAAATAACAGAAATACTGTAAATCTTTATTGATGTTCTGCAAGACAACAAATCCAGATTTTCTTTATCGTGCTGCAGGCAGCAATCTATTCTGCATTAAAAAAGTATATATTTCAAGTAAGAAACAATAAAGTAGCACAATAAGAATAGGGCTCCTACATGTTCTAAAAAAATCTTGAAAGGTCTTAAATTTGTCTTTTGTAATTTGAACAAAGTAAAAGTTTTAAAATGTCATACTTTTACTTTAATCAATCAATCTTTATTTGTATACTGTACATACATACATACACACATGTATATATTCATGTATATATATGTGTGTGTGTGCGTGTGTTTATCTATATCTATATCTACACATATCTATCTATCTATCTACATATATATATATATATATATGTATATATATATATGTGTGTGTGTGTGGATATATGTTTATATATATATATATATGTGTGTGTGTGTGTGTGTGTGTGTATATATATGTATATGTACATTAAGGCTGTTAACGCTGTTAAGTTTTCCAAAACAATATTGAGGACAAAAATGCTGATGTGATTGGATTGACTGTTTGTACTCAAAACTAAAAGGACTGGACTTCACGCATGCATATTGAAAAATGATCATTGTACCGAACAGATCAATGTTTCATTAAGAACTGTCGCATCCCTAGTGGTAACCCTGAAAAAGAAGGATACTAAAGACATTAATAATATAATAATGGAGATTTCTACCAAGTTACATTAAGTGCTATGTCCAAAAATAGCTTAAAGAGAGCAACCTAAGAATCAACTACCCCCCCACCCGTCTATCTAGCATATTGCTTTCAGTTTCAAGCTTACAGTAAGTTTCTACAGTCTGTTAGTCTAATTAGCCCACAAAGGTTGAGAATGACTTTCTATTTTGCCTTCTGATTTCAGTGAAAATAACAATGAGATATTTTTGTGTGCTCAAGTGTGTGAGGAACTAGTCTGCTCTTTAACCAGAGAACATGAAGCCTTTCAATCAGACTGACAGACAGAATAACTTAAGTCATCTCTTCTCTCCTCTGATAGCGGTTTAAAGTTCTCTTCATGCATTTGGCACCAGGATTGCACCTCTTTGCTCAATTCTTCACATATCCACTTTTGGATTAAGTTCTGGCTCCAAAGAGACAAATAATAAAAAAAAGTATGCCTAAAGCCTTGATACTTCACTCAATTATAGACCTGGTGTATAAATGGAAGTTAGAATCTCACACCGTGCAGCTGGATACATATTAAATAAAATCTGACTGCCTGTGAAACCAGAAAATTTAAAAAATATTTTTTTTCCACAAGAGCATTATTTCACAAAATCCTATCCAGGCACAAATCAGTGATACTAATCCCACATACACACTGATGTTGTGTGATCAAATCATTACATTGGCTGAATAATAAACTTTGAATAAGTATCTTCTCCTGTTTTTCCTACTATCTGCTCCTCATCCTCACATCATCCCTTCATCAACCCCCTCCTCCTCTAGAAGAGGGTCTCCCGAGTCCAGGATTTGAATAAAAGTGATTCCAAAGGAGAACATTAGAAGAATACAGATGCACAATCTGACTGAATAAATACACTGCTCCCTCTCCTCCCCCTCTCTTTCTTCATTTTCTCTGCCACTTCTGCTTTCCTTATTTCTCTCCATCTCTCTCATCTACATTACAGGATTACCCTCTTATTCAGCGGAATAAATAGGCCAAGATTTATTTTCTTGCCATATTTCGTTCTAATTTTCACCTCCTAGTCTCTTCTTCTGACACTCGGAGAGAATCAACAACAAGAGGTAATCTCTCAGAGACATCGAATACATCATGACAGAGGGAGAGGAGAGGAGGGACAGACCATTTCATGATGTCCTTTATCAAAGTGCTTGAGTACTTTGATTTTATCCACAGTCTTATCACACCCTTATACAAATTGCAACAAGGAGCAGCAGGAGAAATCTTCTCAGGAAGTAGTTCTTCTTCAGAAAAGCCATCCCTTAAAGAGAGACAGCAGTGACTGAATAATGCTTTAGCCGGAGAAGTTTCTTTCTTGAGAAGCGAGATTTAAACTCCGGCCGCTCTACTTCAAATGAACATCGAACCGTGAATCTAACATTGGCTGATACGTTAGCTCAAGACACCCTTTCAAATATCAGACAGGTCAAATATGTGTTTTAACCAAAGATTGTTGAAGAATTGGTCAATGCCAGCGCGACATCATCCATTCGGTTACAAAGGGGGCTTTGGAACTCTATGGAAGCCAATTCATGGACACAGCCATATTGTAAAACCCATCTAACTTTGGATCAACCAACTATAACACAAGTAGGCCCAGTTAAAGTGGGACTTACATCCAGCTGATCAATAATGAAACCAGGTTGTGGCCATGCAAATCATGTACCTAACTTAAAAATGACAAAAATATTTTTAAAATCATCTCCCCCCCCCCAAAAAACAAAAAAAACAAAAAAAACGTAAGGACACAAACACATAAACTATTCAGACTAAAGCCATTTTTGAACCAGGATATAAATATGTTTACCTCAGCAGCCATAAATCATCTTTTCCACATTTAGTTTGGAGTGACCTTTGGTGCTTGTGAAGCCAGCCTTAAGCTGACACTCCATGAAGTGCAGTTTTGGTACAACACTGGCTCCACTTTTAAAGGCCAGAGGTTGCAGCTTGGTATTTACCTCATTATTTCCTGAACAGGGGTGGGAATTGATAAGATTTTATTGATACCAATGTCATTAATGAATTTGCTTATTATTCCAATTCTTTATTCATTCTTGCTGAAAAAATTGGCCTACAAAGATTTTCAGAGGCAACAATGTCAAACACATGACACTCCTGATATTTAATGCCCTGCTGCATAAATGAATGCGTCTGCAAGTTGTTGGTGTTTTCACTTACTGAAACTTGTGCAGTCAGCATCTTTTGGGGAAAATTAAGCCACAATTTTATCCACTTGTGCCAAATGTCTGCAATGATGTTTGACCTGTTATAAAGGTACAAATTCATTAAGCAGGAGCTTTTGTCCAAAGCTACCTTTGTCTGGGAGTAAGTACAACACAAGCAAGAATCTAAACATGAGGGAACAACAACATTAATAGGTGCAACAAACTGCTTAAGTCCGTTTGGACAGAGGTGCTGCCATGTAATGTTAGAGGCAACGCCTATTTTTTTTAATACCATGCAATTGACTGAAAACCTTGTCTAATAACCTCAATATCATCATCATCAGAACCATCATCAAGTACTCATGTTATTGATACAGACATAATAAGCATCAACATACTCTGCTGTGTTGTTCATAAAGAGCTGGGTCTAAAACCCTCTGACCCTGTCTACCACTAAGGACTACAGAGAAGAAGAGTCAGACTAAGTGCACAAGTGTTTCCTAAACAGTTGAGTCTTCAACTTTATCTTAATAGTAGACACAGACTCTGCAGATCAAATGGAGTTTTGTAATTCAGAGAAGAAGAGTCTAGCTACTGGTTTTGAGCCAAGGTGTAATGGGAGCTGTGATGGGACTTCTTTGTTTTTGTTTCTGCTGACTGCCACTAATGAGAGCATGACCTCTCTTGATTTGCAATGCATGCATAACAAAGTAGTGGAAGTAGAAGTGATGAGGGGATTGATAAGCAAAAAGAGAAATGATATTGATTCTGAGAAGGTGTTAAAGTTGAATCTCAACCGGAATTGTTTTTTGATAGCCGTTCCTATGCCTGAATCACCATTTTTAAAGAGATTTCTTCTAAACTTTTTATGGCCTTATTGTAGACTGGACAGAGTTGGCATCTGTGGAGATAAGGAGTGGGGAGTGATATGTGAGAAAGGAGCCAAAGGCCTGGCCTGTACCTGGGTCATTCAAGGAGGACATCAGCCTCTGTCCATGGGGCACTCAGATATAACCACTGGGTGACCCTTTATTGTTTTTATTTGATATTTTATATGGTTTTTCATTTATAGCATGTCAAACCACCAAAAATATTAATAAAGACTACTGCCTTAAAAAGCAGTCAATCATTCAACCGTATAAAGATCTGTAGTCAAAACATTAAGTTCTAAATGTAAGCACAATAGGCCTCAAAGCTACTTCAGGGATCATCTGGATTGTGTTGACTGATTTGCTGGTCAGTTGACTGATTTGTCCTCACTGGACAAAGCAGGACAACTTATCTCTTTAACTGACTTCGTCCAATTAATATTTAGGGTTTTATAATAAATAAATAAGTAAATCAGTAAATCTGTGATATGGACCTCACATGCAACTTCTCTGGAAAAAGTTGATAAAAAAGTTATTACAGCAGATAGATACATGTTTAAAGCCTGTTAAGAAAACGGCTTTGGTCTTACTGCACAGTGGTTTTTGTCTTCAATATTTTGCCAGCTTTTCATTTTCATTAAGGATTTAATGTTTGACTCTGTTGACATGGCTACAAGTTTATACTATGTCACTATTTGTCAGGCTGTCCTAAGTCCTGCTTCTACTCTGCCTCTTTATGTGTTAGTAGTCTAATCAAAATGCCTAAAAAAACCTGTGTTTTGGTTTGTTTGACTGTTTACATCATGTCTTGGGTGATAGATATTTGATTTAAGTTGAGAAAGAAAATGAAAAATTTAATCTCTGTAGAGGATCAGATGCAGCTCTTGTGCCCTCCTCTTTGGAAACGCTCGGATCCAAGGGGAAGGGGAGGTTACGACAGGCTACGATAATAAGCTCTGCGCTGATTGGTTGCCAAAACTATGTGTGACGGAGGGGGAAGAAGGGGTTTTACAGGCCGTGTAGTGGACGTTCATAACAGTCATGGTGTCTATCTGTGACAGGCAGAAAACACACATGTATGTGGAGGTTGTGTAGGTATTGCATAATAAACCTCAGGAAGCACAAATGATTTTAAGGGGCATTTTCTTCAAAGAGGCATAGTGCATTTCTCTATGAACTGAGACTTTAGTAAAAGGTGATAGTACTTAACTCCCGATTAAATACAATGAAAACTGATTTTGCAGGACATGGGTCCTTTAACGTAAATGTTTAGACTGTCTCTTGTGTGATGATTTTCATTGTGTTGAGCAAAAACAGCAAAATGCAGTTATTGTGTAGAAGTGAGTGATTTTGTGATTTGAGAGTTTGTTCTGTTAAATTCATGTGTTAAAATCACATTCAAATGTGCTTTTGTAACATTTTAAAATTCAGTAGCACTTACATGGAGTCTTCAAATGAGCCCTGTGTTTTCACCTTTTTTTTGCTTTTATTTGTGTCGTGAACAAACCTGAACCCAAACCCCCTCTAAACTACGGGTATAGGAGTTAAGTTCTCAGCTACAGATAGTTGTCCAGTGTAGGCCCACAGCCTGCAAGTCACACTGCCCACTAGGGATGCACAATATCACTGGTATGATATCTGTTTTTGAGAGTTATTTTGGGTATTGATAGTTATGAATGTTTCTGCCTACATTATAATCTTATACATATTAAGTTTTAGGAGTTTTTGAAAAACTGTTAAAATAGGAGAATTAATTCTAATGACAGTATCAGCTCCTTAAAAACAAGGCCATTTTCTGTCAGCAGGTTGTTAAATTGCCTCTCATAGCTTTTGAGAGGGCAGATGGAGCTTGGTTTTACTGTTACTGTTAAAGGTGGGTTTTGCATATACAGTTCTGTAAGTGTTATAACAAAATAAGTTTTGTAAATTCCTTATATTAGTATTGATATCAGGTGAAAAACAGTTTGGAAATGCTGGAAAATTGGATATCTGTAAAGAGACCAATATTGTGCATCCCTACCTTCCACCTTTGCTACTCACTTTTTGTCTTCAACTGAGGAGTCTTTCAAGCAAAACAGCACTTCACTGGGATTATTTGCTCAAAGGTATACCACCATTTTCTCCAAATGCAGGATTATGACCTAATGAGGGAGAAAAGCTGTTAAAAAGTAGCACTGCCTGTTTAACCTGTGTTGCTTTGTTTACCAGCCTGTTTTTAGCAGCAGCTTGCAAAAGGTTCAGGTTAAGAGTAATATGTGACCGTCCCAACTGTGCTTATGATAATAACAGCATGTCACAGCATTTAATAATGTTAGATCTGTCAAACTGCGATAAATGATACAGCTCACATTTTAGATAAAAAATTAGGCACTAAAAGTTGATTCTAAACACCACATTTCATGGCACATAGGTATAATTGCATCTTCTCTCTAATTTTCTTGCCTGTTCTTACATCTCTTTTAACTTCAGTATGTTTAATTACCAGCTTAAAAACTTCTTACAGAAGCTAATTACACAGATGTATAAGTTCATGATTGATAGATGCAGAAGATCACCACTACTTTAAAATGGATGTAGAGATTTTTACATCGTAGATACTTTAACAGGATAAAATATGAATTTGTTTCTTTTTTATAAAGAAACGAATTCTACGAAAAGTAGAATTACCACTTCTGGTTTTTAAGACACAAGGGCTGTGAAAAAAGACCTCAAAGCTGCACTGACTGCTCAGTGGTAACCTGTGTGACAATGCTGTATGGTAATATGTTGGAGACACACATACGGAGGAGGTGTGAAAAGGGGGGGTGCTTCAGGTTTATCACATACAGTTTACTCACATTAACATGTTACAGATGGAATTGACTGTATTCAAGTAAATGAATGGCACAGTTCTGAGCAAGCCCACATCTTTAAATGTGTGCATTTTTGTGTCTCACCTTGTCTGGTCTCACTGACGAGGGGCCTGAGCTTCCTGATTAGGCCAGTTTGGTGCTTCAGCTCTGAATGAAGACGTGTGACCTCGCTGCACAGTGCTGCATACGTCTGCTGCATGCTCCTCTCTCTGCAGAGCAATAAAATGGTTTATTTAAACACTAATGTGGAAAACATCACTTCAAATCCAAACAGATGTTGACTTGGCCAGTGGCATGCCAAAGATCATACCAAGGTTTTGCAAAAGAAAAGTCTAAATTAAATGTGAGAAAAAGACAAATAAGAATAAAATAAAAACTATACTTTACTAAAGAACAACTTACTAAATCTGTATCAAATACTAAATGTATATTGTACTGTAGTAAACTGAATAAAGGTAGCGCTATATGTTCTCAGGTTTGTCTTTGACACAAGCATTTAAAGGTTTTCATTTTTATAAGCTCAAGACTGCATAACTGAAACCCTTTTTACTTTTGTAAACTATATTTTGATCAGTTCTGGGAATTGAAGAACAATTCCAGGTAAAAATTGCTGACTACTATCTTACTGTAGCAGTTATAAGTCAATATGCCCTAACACGTATCTCTTACACCTGCTTTTCAAGCTAAAAATACCAAACTGGGGCATGAATTTACTCAAAATTTATTAGGAACGGACGAACTTAGAAGACTACAGAAAAATCCAGAGATGCTAGTTAACAGTGTGAAAACTGTAAATTTGTGATTTGGCTTCTCATGCTGATGACAAAGTTATCTACAGTTGTGCTCATAAGTTTACATACCCTGGAAGAATTTAAGATTTCTTGTCCATTTTTCAGAGAATATGAATGATAACACAAAAACTTTTCTTTCACTCATGGTTAGTGGTTCGGTGAAGTCATTTATTATCAAACAGCTGTGTTTACTCTTTTTAAATCATAATGACAACAGAAACTACCCAAATGACCCTGATCAAAAGTTTACATACCCCAGTTCTCAATACTGTGTATTGCCCCCTTTAACATCAATGACAGCTTGAAGTCGTTTGTGGTAGTTGTGGATGAGGCTCTTTATTTTCTCCGATGGTAAAGCTGCCCATTCTTCTTGGCAAAAAACCTCCAGTCCCTGTAAGTTCTTGGGCTGTCTTGCATGAACTGCACGTTTGAGATCTCCCCAGAGTGGCTCAATGATATTGAGGTCAGGAGACTGAGATGGCCACTCCAAACCCTGCACTTTATTCTGCTGTAGCCAATGACAGGTTGACTTGGCCTTGTGTTTTGTATCGTTGTCATGTTGTAATGTCCAAGTACGTCCCATGCTCAGCTTTCTGGCTGATGAGTGCAAATTTTCCTCCAGTATTTTCTGATAACATGCTGCATTCATCTTGCCATCAATTTTGACCAAGTTTCCTGTGCCTTTGTAGCTCACACATCCCCAAAACATCAGCGATCAACCTCCATGTTTCACTGTAGGAACGATCTACCTTTCATCATAGGCCTTGTTGACTCCTCTCCAAATGTAACGTTTATGGTTGTGGCCAAAAAGTTCAATTTTGGTCTCATCACTCCAAATTACTTTGTTCCAGAAGTTTAGAGGCTGGTCTCTGTACTGTTTGGCGTATTGTAAGCGGGAAACTTTGTGGCATTTGCGTAGTAATGGCTTTCTTCTAGCGACACAACCATGCAGCCCATTTTTCTTTCAAGTGTCTCCTTATTGTACATCTTGAAACAGCAACACACATTTTTTCAGAGAGTCCTGTATTTCAGCTGAAGTTATTTGTGGGTTTTTCTTAGCGTCCCGAACAATTTTCCTGGCAGTTGTGGTTGAAATTTTTGTTGGTCTACCTGACCGTGGTTTGGTTTCAACAGAATCCCTCACTTTCCACTTCTTAATTAGAGTTTGAACACTGCTGATTGACATTATCAATTCTTTGGATATCTTTTTGTATCCCTTTCCTGTTTTATACAGTTCAATTACCTTTTCCCACAGATCCTTTGACAATTCTTTTGCTTTCCCATGACTCAGAATCTAGAAATGTCAGTGCAGCACTGGATGAAAGATGCAAGGGTCTGTCAGGAGCCCAGAAACTCACTGACCTTTTATACACACACTAATTACAAGCAAACAGATCACAGGTGAGGATGGTTACCATTAGTAGCCAATCAAACTCATTTGTGTCAGCTTGTGTGCATGTTATCAGACCAAAATCTCCAGGGTATGTAAACTTTTGATCAGGGTCATTTGGGTAGTTTCTGTTGTCATTATGATTTAAAAAGAGTAAACACTGTTGTTTGATAATAAATGGCTTCACTCAACCACTAATCATGAGTGAGAAAAGGTTTCTCTTACCATTCATATTTTCTGAAAAATGGCCCAAAAATCACAAATTCTGCCAGGATAAGTAAACTTATGAGCATGACTGTGTATCATATCTCATCATATATATCATTGCCTTCACTCATTCAGGGCCATGCAGGATTTCACAGGTGCTGAGCAAATTCACAAACAGCATATGTTCAAGGGATAACAGTAGAAGTGCTTTGATAAACAACGCTTTGTCGTGGAAAATTACTTACAGTATTTTTTGCAAATTAAAACAGGATATAATTTGATGAATTTAAGGCAAACCCTCCCAGTAAAATCAGCTGCTTTAACATTTCACACTCCTGCTCCAAAAAAATGAAATTGAGGGATTTTTTTGGCAACACCTACAAACTGTCCTTTCCACACCTTATGGGAGGATGTTAAATCTCATCAACACTTTGCCTTTACTTCACACACCTGCCTGAAACAGTAACAACAAACACATGGTGTGAAAACACCGTGAAGAAAGACTAAAGCTCTTTTTGCTGCTAAAAACTGACACCATCTGAAAACTGCTGACACGTGAAACAATTAAAATGCACCATAAATAGAATTTTCTAAAGCTTCGTGAAAAAGATGCTTATTTACTTATTTACAGAAGATTATCCTCTTTCACTGAGTCTGTGGAAGGTGATCCCATATGATTTAAAATCATACACAGCAAAACACTGAAGTGTAAATTTCTCCCACACTGACATGTCTCAGGATCAGGTGAGGTTATCTGATCGTCATGTGATCTTCTGCAGAGCAGCACCATCCTCTAGTGGTCAAAGCAGAGTATTACAACACGTCACAGGCACTGCAGGGTGGGACATCATCTGATCCGTTATACGATACTTGGTATTGGTAATGAATCAGTATTGGTCAAAAATCAAGTTTTTGGAAAACTGAGATTTTGAAAATGAAAATACAGTTTTCTTTTTATGTATAAATAATTTTACAGCTACCAAATCAAATGTTAAAGCTTCTGTCAGGAACTTACATTTTGTGTTAGTTTTGGAGATTTTTATTTACATCATGTAAAACCAGAATCCTTACAGTGAAAGAAATAAATCCTACTGACTTACAAACACTCATATCACTCCCCCTGAGTCTTTCCTGTAGGAAATTTAATAAGATGCACTTAATGTGGTAAAGGTGTCCTAAAATTACTGTCTGGCAATGATCTATTAGAAGAGATGACACGCAATTAGAGGCAAATACAGACAAAAAAATCTCTTATTGTTTTGTTTATTTCAAACAGATCCTTGGCGTTAATATCAGTCTGTTTCTTTAACAGATACAAATTAACAGACCCTGAACAATAATGAAAAACTCCCTCATTCCTCAAACTACATGAACTCTAAAAGATACATTTATAGTTTAAGTTTTGACCCAAAATAAGAAATTCCCTTTACTTTTCTTAACTGTTATTGATCAAATAAGTATAGTTTTGTGAGTCTTTTTCCTAAATCTTTTAAAAAGCAGAAAAAGGATCGATTCGAATCATAAATCTAGTTTGGTGTGACAATTAATTGATGTTTTATTGTTTGGCCATATCATCCAGCCCTACACAAAAACCTAAATACATAGAATTCCTCAACAGTTACTTTCAGTCTTGCAGCCCTTTGTCTCATTCTTAGCAATTCTAAACTTACTTCAATCCAAATCAAAGTGTGTTTTGGATTTGACAGACGTTATTTGTGTATGTGAGGATAAAAACGAGCAGGTTAAAAGAGTGCATTTGAGTGTCACTGGAAAGAGAGACCAGGCAAAAGGCAGGAGCTTTTAGGTTGATCATTGCATTTCAAAGGAGAAATGGAGACAGACAATATATTTGCTATTGACAAAGTTTATTCAGTCTAAAACTAACTTTGTATATTTCTGACTTAATATGTCCTTTAGTGTCAGTTAAATGAACTGAAGAAAAAAAGAGGCAGTGCTATTGCTCGATAAAGAGATAAAGACTTTTTACTGTAAAACCCATAAACATTAAAAGTCTGATTAACCAGAATGTAAATATTTAGTTCAAATAGGTAACTATCATTAATATACCTTTTTCATTTCAGAAGCATTTACAGTATCATTTGTTACCACATGAGCAAAACACCCAATATTGGGAATTTGTTTTTTTTTTAATTATTAAAGAATCACAATCAAACTTCTGCAAACTTAACTGCACAAATACATCAGCAGCATTCAGAAAGTGGGTTCAACCACTTTTCTACATGACGCCAACATATTTGTGTAAATTAGATGGTGTTCTCCCTCTCTCTTTATTTCTTTTATATGACCGGAAATCATATGTTTTGTGTTTTGATGCCATTATTTCTTAAAATAAGGGGGAATTACTCACTTGGAAATATATGGCATTGAAAAGCACATGTATGTAGCCAGTGTTTTTGTACTATTAAGGCAGTGTGTGGAGAATGACAAAATGTGTTTCTCACAATCTTATTTTTGTGTCAGTGGTTTCAAACAGGAATCAATGTTGTTTGATTCTCACTAGAGTCATACGAAAGTTTGTCTAATTTCAGATAAAAGTATTAGGAGATATATCTTATGTTGGCATTCAACTAAAAACAAAAATAAAACATTTTTGATCCACATCACCCTGCCATAAATCACAAGTCTGTTTACGTCAAACCCAAGAAAGATAAAAGTAGACATTTTGTAAAGGATGAAGTTCCGAGGCTTTTGCCTTCAACAGATTTTTAACTCTGACTTTGAAACCTGTGAAACCTCCAGAGGAAATCTACTTTAAATGTGAAACAGACAAAAACGGAGCATCTCATTTTTCTATTCTGATGGCTGATTTCCTTTTACAACAATATTCACGTTTTTTGTAACATTTGGTTCCTCAAACGTTGCTGAGCGGTTCTTTAAAGATGTTAAAAAAAACTTTACCTTGCTTGGAACTTTGCGTCACTGGTCTGATCCAAGTCTGGTCCATTAAGGCCATGAAGTTCCTCCTGAAAGGAAGTTAAATATAAAGAAGAAAGTTAAGGTGATGTGTGAAGTTGTTTTATTTGAGTGTTCAAAAGTTGCTATTTTAGACAAAGTCAAGGACCCCCCAGACTGCTTTAACCCATTCTCCTTTTCCACTCTGTAAGTGTTTTAGCCTTTAGCGAGTCATTTTTCTGTTTTAGTTAAACCTTCATCAACCTTTGACCTCCGTCATAATCCAACCACTTAGATTTTTCCCTGTGAGCTTTTCTAGTTTCATCTGATCTGCAGCCTCATCAATCCTTTCGTATGCCCTCCTTTTCTTTGAAAACATTTCTCCCTCCTTCACTTACTCCGCTTTTCTCCAGCAGTCGACTGTTCTCCAGTGTCACCCTCTCCAGCTCGTCCTGCAGTTTGTGGATCTTTTGCTCTGTGCTGACCCTGTCCACCTGCCAGTAGTCCTGCGGGCTATTCAAGCTCTTCATCACTGCACAAACAAATATAAAAAAAACCCCAGATAAATGGTAAATGTTTATTAATAAATAGATTTCAAAGTAAAACACTTTTTGTACAAGGCCAAAGAGAAAATTTTAGAGGTTGAGTAACTACACTCTTCGGATTGGACTGTCATAGATACATTTGAATGTGACACTTCCAGTTGTTTTAGGAGTTTTAGGATCTGTTTGATACCATAAACAGAAGAAAGGGAACAGAGAGAACAGTTTTCAAAATGAATCACAGACATTCAATTAAAATGTGTGTATATTTCCTGAAAAACGTTGAGGCTTTGGACAGTATATATCTTGTCTTTGTGCAGTACTCGACTCAAAATAGGTCAAGAAAGGATTTGCAAATCTGTGTATTCTGTTTGTATTCACAGTAGATTAATGTGTATTGCTTTTCTTGAGTTAATCCTAATTTGTGACTCAAAAAGCAAAAAATATATTGTACAAGCTGATCACAGACATGAAATGATCACATTTAAGATATTTGGTATGCCAGTTATTTTGGACATTTAGAAGTGGTAGAAAATACGAATGTTTGAAACAGAAAAAATTCTATAACCCGTGACAGTCAAAGTTTTAATGACAAGCAAAAGTGGTAAAACCACACAAGGACTTAAAGAGCCAGGAAAGCACCTGTACACTGTACGAGTATGCCAGAGGTGATCCACAGTTATCACACCAGATCCACTGATCTGCTACATTTTCACTATTTTACAGACACAGTTTTGTTCCACAGTTTTCCATGAGGTACAGAAGTCCACTTATCTTGAATGTTTTTTCTGCTTTTCAATGCAACCACTCCTCTATTTTGAGTTAAAAAAAAAACTGATCTTAAACAAGTCCATTTATCAGCACAAAGCAGTAATTGAATGCAGCATGATACAATATGGAAATAAAAATTGTTCTGTCTTTCTACATTTAGACTTTATGGAACATTTTTTAATAAGAATGTTGTTTATATATCTGTTATGTGGGTCCCTTTACAAGCCCTTAGGCTTCTATTGTTTTAATCTTTAGTGTTTTTGCACAAACAAATAAAATACATACAAAACTGTAATTGTACAAGGGCCACCGTTTCATGTATAAACACTGCGAGAGGTATTTGTTTAATAAAATGAAATGATCTAATTTTATTAAATTAAATTACAATATTATTGTGTTGTTTATTTCTCTCTAACTACAAGCAGTTCTTTGCCTTCAAAGATAAGACCAGTCCTTATTACCCACTGCATTTAGCAACAATAAGGCATTGAGATATTTTGGCTTCTTACTACTGGGGCTGTTCTGTCATCCATCACTGAGTTTGATGCAAAAATACTGTTTGTTTGATTATTTGATGATACATACTGACAAATGCATTTCTGTTAAACCAATCAAACACAATCTAATCCCTGATTTAAAAAAAAAAGTTCCGGGTTTGGATGCTGAAACATCTGTAGGGATTTAATTAAAAATAAAGATAAACTCAAAACCACACTGTATTTTTCTCCTCACATTTTCTGGATAATATTGTAGGGGCCTGAGGAGAAGCTGCATGGGGCCTGATGTGGCCCTGGGGGGCTGATCAATGCTGTGTGCCCTCAGTGTGGCAACTGAACAAAGCTGCCAGTTTAACATGCCATGATATTATAAGTTTTACACATCAGAGTACAGTAGGCTTTTCCTTGAAAAACCTACTAAACAAAATATTTCAAATTTAAATACATTTACCAAAACTCCTAAATAGAGAAAATGTCAGGAACAATTTACTCAGGCTGCTTAGATTATGCTGAAAGACTTCTTAGCTATGAAACAAAACACACACCAACTCTTTCTGCCCTGCCTGTACCTTGGCTGGTCTCCATCTCCGTCCTCAGCTGAAGCAGCTCCAACTCTTTGGCCTGCAGCTGCTCCGTCAGCAGCCTCTCACTCTCACTCTTCTCCTTTTTCTGATGGAAGTCGAGATGAGACAGAAACAATCAGCATTTGTACCTGTGCAAAGGTAATATCAACTTGGTGCATCTACTTGCTTAAAAATAGATATCACAGCTAAGCGGGAGTAGCAGAAAAAAGCCAAACACCCTGAGAGCAGAGTGAAGCAGGGGTGACATGATTTTATCGGCCAATCAAAAAGTTAGCATCACACTGGTTCCCTCAATAAATGTTTTTTTCGCTGGTGTGTTGTATTAAAACAGATAATAAGCTCTGTGGTAAAGTCCATGACACTTGCACATTTTGTTCATTAAGATAATCTGAACAAATTAACACTGCTTTCATCGTTAGGAAGTGTGAACAAAACTGGCAAATCAATAAACTAATGCTCAGCAAAATATAGAAACACCGACACAGATCACTGACTTCAACTTCACAGCTAAGAAGCATCCAACCTCTGCTTCCCCCTCTTGAGCCCGTGACACACATATAAAGTCTTAACTAATTTTTAAACTGTGAGACCCCACACATGATCAAAAATAGGGATGGACATCAAAAACGAATTCCAGTTGAGAATCGTTAACAGCTCCATCAAAGTATCGATATCATGAGCCTTTTTGCTAATCAATTCCCTTATCAATTCCTTCCACTGACAGGGTTCAGAAGCGGTCAGAATTGTGGCTTAATTTTTTACAAAAGGCGCCTACTGCACAACCTTAAGTGAGTGGAAACATTAGCAACTTGCAGAAGCAGTTATCTATGCTGTGACATGTGTGTTTGACATTGTTGCCACTGAAAATCTCCAGGCCAACATTTGCCCATATGGAAAATCTGCAGGAATCAATAAGGGGATCGTTAAAGAACTGGATCGATTAGCAGGATCGTTAATAGCATTGGTATCGATAAAATCTTATCAATTCCCATCCCTAATCAAAATTATGATACATTCAACTAGTTTGTTTTAAGAATGCGATTTGTGCAACAAGGTGACTGACATAGCACACCACACACTTTAAGACCAATTTCCAAAACACAGTCTCTACTCATACAGCTTGTACCCTTGTGTGGACGAACACAGCTTTACTGTAAACAAACAAGGCTAACAATAAGCAGCAGGAATTGAAGCTAAATGTGTCTAGCAGTTAGCTTCCTGA
The DNA here is from genome assembly GCA_037902135.1 of Cetoscarus ocellatus. NCBI lineage: Eukaryota > Metazoa > Chordata > Actinopteri > Labriformes > Labridae > Cetoscarus > Cetoscarus ocellatus. The sequence continues at coordinate 921,084 of JBAMNC010000650.1, forward strand.
GACATCCTTAGCCACAGCAATTTAGGTCCAACTCCTCTCCCTGCCCTGCCAGTTTGGTTAAATCATGTTTTACTGGATTTGTTTACTAATGTTAGCCCTTTACTTTTGATGTTCGTCTAACTTCATGCTTCAGATTTACTGTTTTCAACATGGCTTTGTTAAATGTGCTTCCTGCTTTAACTAGCTTGTTTCCTGAGGTCACATGACCTATTGCATGTGAGGAAAAAATAGAGCACATGCTTGGCTGTCCTCAGTGCTCTCCACAAACTTCAACAATTTACAAACAACACTTACGATTTCAAGTCAGAGTGGCACCAATCCTCTTCTAAGACAGTTGGAGAGGATAAAATCACTCTTAACACCTCGCACCATGGAAAAATCAGGAAAGATAATATTTAGGACCTTTGCTGGCTTTGGTTGGAAGGGAGGGGTGGGTTTGGCCCAAAGGTCGGGCTGATTTTCTTGAAGTGTGTGCCTAGCATTACATCGTCTACATAAGACTCTCCTCTCAGTGTGACCTGATCAGGAAAGGGAATTGATAAGATATTATTGATACCAGTGCCAATAATGGTTCTGCTTATTGATCTGATTCTTTAACGATTCCCTTGCTCTATATAAGTTTTTCATTGTAACAATGTCAAACACGTCCCTCCTGATAATCAATGACTTTCTGCATAAATAAATACTGATGCAAGTTGTTGGTGTTTTCACTCACTGAAAAGCAGAAAGCATGTTTGTCTTTGAAATTTAGCCACAAGATTGACCCCTTCTGTGTGCCATGATTTTTGAGTGCTTTATCATTTTTGCAGCCGGCCTCTGATGACAGCATGACATCTTTGATTTGCAAAGCATGCAGAGAAAAGTGGAAGGAATTCATTAGGCAATTGACAAGCAAAATATTACTGTTACTATTATTATAAGCAAAATATTACTGTTATTAATTCCCTGAGGGAGATGCTGTTGATTCTTGACTGGGATTGGTTTTTAATTCCCATTTCTAGACATGATTAAGTTAGTGCTCATTGCTGTGACAGTTATCAAACACTATTTTTGAAAAATGTGACAAAATGGTAGCATTACATGTCGTTGACAAACTCTGTAGTCCTAGTCAGCCTTAACTCTTATTTGCTGGCAATTGTCCTCAGTAAGACTCAGACAAAGATTTAAAAATCAGGGCATTTCCAGGTGTAGTTTACATCAAAAAAAAAACTTTTAGGCTTTTGTTAGACTTTATTTCTGACATCTAAGTGCAAACTCATTAAAAAAAGAAACATATGTTTTAAGACAAGGGAACCAAAGGTGCTAAAATGCTAACTCATTTGCACTGTTTAGCATTCTGCACCGCTCCTCGGTGTTTGCACAATACTTGACTCCAGGTTTTGGTCAGTTTGAGAAAAAAAATCATCAGTACACCCACCAGTTTGTTAAGTTCCATCTGCAAGTCCTCCTTCTCGATATAAATGCCTCGATAAGCACTGAAGGCCTTGTTCACGTACTGAGGACCCTCTGATGGAGGAGCATCTGGCCTGAAGAGCTACAATGGTGCCAGAAAAAACACACATAAGGGGAGACAAATTTTTATTGAAACATACACATTATATTGTCACTTTGTTCTCACCACTGCCCATCTAGACAGAGAAAAGACTCTGGCAGATAAAACCCAAACTGCAGCCTGCCTTTTGCTAAAGACCCTTCCTGCTTAAATACCTCCCTCTATTGTATTCCATCTGTTGTTTTTTTAATCCAATTTCAGGAGTCTTTCCCCCAAGAGCAGTGCTGCAACACACTGTTTGGCTTTGCCATACTTTTTTAGGCAACCTCACTGTTTTTAGACAGAGCTGATTTATGTCTCATTGTTTTCTGGCTTTGACTATCGGCCAACAATATTAATGATGCTGGCATGCAGACTCTCCCAGAGGCAAGTATTTTGTAGCGTGCTGTTGAATTTTGCTGACTCTCTCCAAACTTTCTCTGAGTATTTTGTGTTTTTTCATAATTCTGGTTTCCTGGAGATTGGTTAAAAAAATCTATTTTTATTGATCTTTCTTTCAAGCACACTCTAAAGCTTACTCTCTGGCTTTTTAGCAGCCTGGTTTGTTTTTTTGAGTTTATTCTTCTAACAATGCTATCCCAATTCTTAATCTTCTCCCTTCATCAGTTCCAGTGCTGCTGCTACTTACTATCCATAATTACATATGAGTGAATATGCATCTTCAATCACAGATATGCATAAATACACCTAAGTTCTGATTCACTGAGTACATTGTGTGTATAGGAACATGTTTTTACAGAGCAAGGTGGAGTGGGAGATTCTGCTGCTCAGTTTTGACTGTGGTAAAGTCTCAGTATGTTGTACTAAAGGACAGAAAGTCAGTTATTTCTTCATCAATATACAGGTAAAGGAGGTACTCACAAAGATGACTATGGATAATGCCATGATGTGAGCTACAACAATGAAAATCCTGATAATGTTTGTGAGCACTTCGTGACCTTGTTCGTTGAAAGGTGCTTTATCGTTGAAAGGTGCTTTGCCTTCAGATGCCCTGCACCTTTTTTAAGTGCAGGGCATCTGAAGGCAAACTTCATATCCTGTTCAGACCTTTTTCAAGGCACTCTTTATACATTTTTAGACCACATTGAGTTTTTAATTTCCTACTAATGTTGCACTAGTGACTAAGTTACATGTTGTATTATGTGACACCACAAGACTAGAGCAGTCTTAGTTTGGGAAACATCTTCATCCTTGCAGGCAAATTCAGATTTCTGGCATCAAACAAAAGCAGGAAAAAAATGGTTGAGTCACTGACCTACGCACACTGTTTTTAGGGAAAAAAAAATAGGAAACCAGAATCCAGGATATAAATAAACAACCAAACAAACACCTACAACTAAGATATATTCTACATTTTGAAAGAGCAATAACAACAAAAAAATCTATGCTTGCACTAAATTACTTTTTTATGATAGTGTGTCAGGGCCAGCCTTAAAAATAAGAAATGATTTGTTTGTTCTGTTTATTTTTCAAGAGAAAAACTCAATTTCTTTCAGGTATTAATGTTGTGACTTTAAGAGAACCACACTAAGTAATTTGGGGTTTTAAAAAGTCGTAAATTTCCAAGCGATAACCCTAGATCTACATGTTTTTTGAAGTCTTAGATTTAATAAACTCAGTACACTACAGCATATCATCTCACATCTTCCCAATATGATGTAGCTCTTGATGGACAAAAGACATTACCCAGTCCAAATTATTGTCTTGTAACCTGCTGAAAAGTATTCTCTTATCACTCAGATGAAGTAAAAACTATAATTTCATTTGGCTCAGCAGACAGACTTTTAAACTTGAAAATTCTGAGTTTGTTTTTGTTAAATTTACAACTAAATAATCTCAAGCTTGCAAGATTTTTCTTGAACATTCAAGGATCACTTTTATTTTTCTCTTATCTTTTGAGTGTCCTTGATATGCCATCATACTATTTGCATTACAAGCCTTAAGAGAGCTAAAACTGATTACTAGCAATACAATTAAACATCTTTTAATTTTGTATTTAGGACTCTTAAATACATTTGGGCCACTACTGTTTACAAGATTGATTCAACAACTTTTTTACTTAATGAGACACCGAATACACACAGAAATAATGCAAGTGTAAAAAACAAACAAGCTGGAGGGCCCATAGAGAACCCACACATGCACAGGGACAACATGCAAACTCCACACAAACTGACCAATCCAGGGATCAAACTGGCGCCTTTCTTGCTGTGAGGCACGCACACTACTCGCTGCACCAGCGTGCCACCCGTAGTAATAACAGCATATCAAAACCAACATGTTATTTGTACTTATGCAGTCTGTTATTTACCGATATCACTTCACTGAATTAGCCTCATTTTCTTTTTGCCAGTGGCTGTTCTTTTGCGTTACTGTGTTAAGCTGTCAATACTTCTTTTGTGTGTTGCCATGTCATGCTTTGAAGCTATGGCAGCTGTGGACGCCAGGAAGAATAGTTAAGGCAATACTGCAATAAATCAGGATCATACTAAACTACAGAAATTAAACTAAAATGAACTTTATTAAACTTTTTACATAAGTACCTTTTCCTCCAGCTGCTTCATTCTCTTCTTTAGAAAAGTGTTCTCCCTCTCAGTGTCCCGCAGCCTCTTCTTGATGTCCTCGTAAGCTGTGACCAGGGCAAAGTGGGAAGCAACTGATTCGTCTCCTGCACACACGGACACAGGACTCTCGCCGGCAGCTGTGTAGGCTGTTTCATGTTTGAGGATGCAAATGTCATCGTCGACCGCCAGGGGCTCCATGCCTGCGAAGGTCTGCTCTGCGACAGAGTGAAGACCTGTGGATGACATGAAGAACGTCAAATCTAACAACACAAGTCTTCATCCACTGTCCTAATACAATATTTATGACAACTTGACCAGTTAAAGGTCCCATGTCCTTGTGGGTTTAACCGTTTACATGATGTCTAGGGTGTCTATTTAGCAGGGATTTGATTCAAGTTGAATAAAAAAGGAAAATTTAATCTCTGTGGAGGATCTGATGCAGCTCTTTTTCCCTCCTCTATGGGACTGCTCAAATCTGATCTGGTTATAAAAGAAGCCTTTCAGGGATGCTCCTTTTATATGCAATCATGACTCTCATCTGTTTCCAATTAACCTGTTTACCTCTTAACATAAAAATTACTCTGTCCCTTTTTCTTTGGTGGGCCACCACCCCAAATGCATGGTAGGCGAAGCACTGGTCTATAGTAGATTTAATTGAGATTCCATTTATTGAACCGATCACAAACATCAAGTGACACATGAACAAGCTCTAATCTGTCAACATCAGGTCAGCATTAAAAAACAAATATCTTAGCAATGTTAACTGAACTTAACTTTAATTTCATGGCTTTTAGAGGCTGTTGCATAGCCAGAATGGTGAAAAATGTGTGACTGTAAGAGGAAGACACAAATGCTGGAGAAAGCAAAACTGTGAACAAATCTTAAACATTAAAAAAAACAAAAAACAGAAGACTATGCATAGCAGACAAAACAGATATCCAATCTGTCAAAGTCTCCCAGACATTTCATTGGACACTTCATCTGCACCGTCACAACAGACCTACCACCATTTCTCGAAGAGAATAGCTGCTTTCACAGCATTTTAATATAAAGGGTAAATTTCCACCAGTGTTTCACTGGACTGACAAATGTCCTGAAGACTGTCCAGCATTTTGTCCAATAAATCTTCTATTAAATTGCACTCTGCTACAGCAAAATCTAGTGATGAAATTTTCACTGATTTCAGAGGAAAAGCTAAATGATCCGTTTTATTGGATCATCTTAGAGGCTAAAGTGCATTACTGTAGTGCCAGCTGAGTGCTAAAACCCCTTGTGAGACAGAACAGCAACATTTAAGTGCACTGTTTGCAGAAAGACTAGAATATGTCTCCCTGACTGTGTAAGCAAAACAGTGCTGCAAGTTGCCATTTTACTGCTGTTTCAGTGTGAGCCTTTGACAAAAATATATTGCAGAGGTTTTAATATGTATTGCTACAAATACAAAACAGATCAATGCTGTAGGGTAGAAACATCAAATCCCCTTATTATCACAAATCAGTGCTATTGATCACCCTCCATGTCTGTGAAGCAGTCTTATAGATGATAAACTAATTAAAATCAATTGCCAGTTATGACAGTGCAGTGCTTTTCTGTTTAAAACACTATATTTTCCCATTTCTTGAAAAGTCCTGATTTTTTATTCAGAAGAAGCCTTTAGCTAATTTGGTTGCAAACAATAATAGCTAAAGGCAATAGAGATTCTTTAGTATTAGTTTATAACACCTTCTTACAGTACTAAAAACAGTAGGGGTATGTGTTGGAAATAATTTGGCAATAGGACAAGAATTGGAATACAGCAGTGATGAAAAAACATGAACATAATATGAAATCATGTTATGGAGAAATAATGAAGGCAAGGTTATATATCACCTTATTTGCCAAATAGTCTAGTTTTGAACATTTTGAAAGTATTAAGAAGATATTATATTATGTGCATAAAAATATACTATCTCATCAGTGTAATGTACTTAAAACATGACCCCTGCAACATGGATAAACTTTACTGTGCGCCGGGGACCAAGATAGTAACAATTAATGTAACAGAGAGACGGAGAGTCAAATGACTGAGAGTCTCCTCCCAACCAGCAGCAGAACTAAAATAAAAATGATACAGGATAGCTCTGCAAAACATTGCAATATACAAGTGCACTGGTATTTTCTTACACCTCTAAGAAGCATTTCTTGAAGTTACTCAGTGAGTTCTCAATGGATTTTGATTACACTTTCAGGGAATGCTGGGCCTAGCAACAAGGGAGGACTGATTTTCAAGGATTTGTTAACAGGGTGAGACAGGGCTCTTTCCCATATTTTAGAAACAATAACTCACTGGACAGTGTTGAAATGCTTTGGTGGAGGTTTGTGACCACAGAGAACTTCTAGTTAATAGTTCATAATTAATAAATAGCTAGCTAATGGTATACCCACTTTGCTAAAAAATATCCACAATGGCAATGCAGTGTGCATCAAAATATATATGTATATGTATATATGTGTATATCCATCTATCTATCTATCTATACATACATATCTATATCTATATATACATATATATGTGTGTATATATATATACACACACACACATATATATACATACACACACACACACACATATATATATATATATATATATATATATATATATATATATATATATATATATATATATATGTATGTATATACATATATATATATAGTGCTTTACAAATTTATTAGACCACCTGTCATAAAACGGGAAAATGTAACTACTTTAGAAATCTTTCAAACAATTGTTGAAAATCTGAGCAGGAATGAGGAATTTTAAGCTGAATTCAACTTTCTATACTCCAATTTGAGCTGGCTCACTCTGTGTCTCTGAGAAGTCAGATATCGATCATTAAATCTAATTCTTTTGTTCAGATATGCAAGCAAATAACTCTGTCTTCTTAATAACAAAATGCGCTTTACTATTTATTTATATATTTTTCTATAACAGCAAATTTGAAAATTCATGGATAACAATAATAATTATAGTTTAGAATTTAAAATACTTCAGTTAAAGAGCCCATACATAAATGAATACAGAATTCAAATGCAACAATGCGTTTTTTCTTAAGCCTCTATTCACTTTTTGACATACAACCCATAGAGATGTCTGACATTAAAAAGGCGTCTTCATCAATTCCTAGCATTGCGAGTTTTCCACATTTTTCCTAATAAATCAGTAAGTTATGTAGACATTTTGATGACATTTCCAGGCAATGTTCGTCATGACACAAGGAAGAAGTGATGAGATTTTGGTGGTGATCTGGATTTGTATTAATGCTGAATATTTGTCGTTCAGAGGAGAGATTCTGATCATATTATCTGAACAGTGAAACAAAGAGAGTTAAATCTGTCACTGGTGAAGGAGCAAAGCACTCGGACTCTGACCCTTCACCTAGAACCAGCCTTGTGGGTATACAGATCATATCACAAAATTCTCATCACAAAAACGCACAAAGATACAAACTTCGCCGAGCCTCCTCGTCTGTCGGTATAACAGACAGCAGCTAACGCTGGCTGCTGATGTCACCGTGCAATGATGCAGCAAACACCGAGGAGCCAAGTTTTAAACACTGAAGGCCGAAGATTTCAGAGAAATAAGTTTTACACAAATAAGCTGGAATCATTTCAGATCCATGTCATCAATGTAAACCCAGAAAAACACCGGCGCAGGGCCGCTGACTTGCAACAACGATATCAGGAAATGAGAAGAAATCGGAAGTAACCCCGGCAAGTGTTCAAAACGAAAGTCAGCTTAGATCCACACCGAGCCACGAAGGAGCGCCAACATGTCTGAATCTTTGCTCTAAAAGCACCAGGAGAGCACACAGGAGGAGTGAAACAACAAAGAAATCTTATTTTAATCAGAGAGGGAACGGCATGCAGCCTGGTCAGGATGTAAACAATAAATGAACCTGATTTATATACGGTGCTAATGATAAGGTGTTAGCTCCTCTGGCTCTTTTGTCATCATACAAAGCACATTCATAGTTTATGATACGATTTTAGTATTTATAAAACAACCCCGTTAAAAGAAAAGACAGTCGTAATACATACACCCAAACCCTCGGTGTTTCCAATGATCGATCTGTTATGGTGATAACAGTTAGCTAAAGCTAGGCTAACGTCTTCTGGCTATTTGTTGCTAGGTGAACCAAAGACAGACGATTATTTTTACTTTCGACTTTTCCACTGACCGTGAGAGAAGCTGTCCTCAACAAGGCTTCAGATGGCAGGACGGTATAATCATTTATTCAGGAGAATATGAGGCATTCTTATCGGAGGAAAAACAAAGAGACGAGGCTAGTGGCTCGCACCGTGTCAGAACTGACAGGTGAGGAAAAAAAACTTCCGGGAGTCACTTGACTGCCAAAGTCCTTTCAAAATAAAAGAACAAGACAAGCGAAAACAGTGGTCAAAACTGCACAACTTAAGTCCCACCAACCCCTATATTATTCCAAATTCTTAGAAATACACATGAAAATAAATCTGGAATGATGAAACACAATATTCACTACACTGACTCTTGTTTAATACACATCATCTTTTTGACTCAAGTAGTACAGTCCAGGGATGGGCAACTTTAGCCACGTCGAGGGCCACATGCCATGCTTCATCATGCTTTTTATATGCCCTTTGGTATGTTTTACATGTACTTCTATGCACATGACAAAAAGTCTGCTGCATCAGGACCCCTGTCCCCTCCTCCTTTACGATGCCAGAAGCTACCTGAAACAGCACATCCTCAAGTGGTCATCAGATATTAATACATGAACTGGAGTTAAGGTCAAATGGGCTCTTCAGTGTTTTACACACAAGTTGAGGGGCACATTACAAACTGCAAAATACTCATTATTTAATATATACTTACTTTATTGAACAAAGGGAATACATTTAGCTTGTCCAAAACCAACATTAGAATTTGAGGTAAAATGCAAAAAGGGTGACTTTTTCAGTTAGCTAAACAATTCAAACCAGTTGAAACTACTTTTTCAGTGTAATAAATATAACATTTGCTGTTTTCCCTATACATTTTAATAAAAACAATATCTTCTAATAAACAAAGTTCATCATGAGTGTTTAGATTTTTACAATCGAATCGCAGATTTAGCTTTTTTTTTTTTTTTAAATACTTCAATATTATTTTCCACAAATATAGGATAATATAATGCACCCCCAACTTTCCTATATCCATAAATGAATTAAAATAAACAAACAGACAGTATAAAAAAAGTAAAAGTAACAATTGTGCAATTTTTTCAGGGAATGTTGAAATGAAATAACTTGTAACCAGCTCAAATGCAAATTTTATCCTTCCTCACGGCACTCTATCTCACTGAATATCACAGCTCACTTGTTTGTTTGTTTGTAAATCTTTATTGTCCCCAAGGGGCAATTTGGGTGCAGCAAAACCAGACACACTAGACATAGTGCACAAATACAAAACAGTTAAAAGGCCACAGATAAACTATACAAGTACGAGCCACCTACCAGTAATCGAATAGTGCAAAGCGACATAATTTACAGAAACTTGGTCTAACTCTGTTTTTTTTTGTTTGTTTTTTTTGTCTAATTTATTCTTTTGTGATATAATGTCCCTCAAGTTTTTTATGATGGTTGATCACTTGGCTATTTGTATGCACAACTGTGCTATCAACTACTTAAAAGAAAAATTGTATGTGCATTTTTTATGTTTATTGAGAATGAATAATTCTTGAACACAAGTGTGACGGTGCTGACTTTGGACATACTGTATTTTGGACACGTTTCACAGCACAGTAAATTTGCCATAGGATAAAGATTTTTCTTTCTCAGTTGCTCTGGGAATAATTTAGCTACAAGAGACTACATGTGGACATTTATCATGTTGATCAGTTTGCAATATGTACATTATTGTATTTATTATGACGATTTCTGTCTTGCTTAAACTGATTCTTATGATATATGATAATATGATTTGTAATGTTATAATGATTCTGCCAAACAAGCTGATTTAAAAAAATTTTCACAGTCTGTTCTTGTTATGTCTGTGTAACTTGGCTCATCACGGACCCTGTGATGCCACTTTTGCTTCTGTGACAGAGTAAGCTATAAGGGCCAGACTGTGAAATAATAATGTAAATAGGAAATTCTTTCAATTATTTTTTTTTTAGGAGAAGTCAGCAGGACCATCAAATTTGAAATGATAGGAAAAAAGTTAAAAACTTAGACACATTTGTAACAATTTTCAGGAAAACAGAAAAAAAAGCTGAAATGTCAAAACTGACCTCGAGTAAAAAGCATCTTGACTATTTGCTGATCATTTTGTATTTGATCTATTTTGTGGTTCATATGACTATTTTAAACGTTTAATTTCTTCTTTCACATGGATACTTCATCTTAATCCTTATTTAGCCTATGAATTTTGACCTTTTACACATTATCACTTTTTACTCATAATTATTGGCCTATGTCAACTTTATTGTTCAAATTTCAACCATTTTGTCCAAGAACACATGAAATAAACCTCTTTGATATTTTTCCTAATACCTGACCCTGTAACCCTCTGTAGGTTTATGCCTGTGTCTAAACATGTTTTCATTTTGCCACAGTCAGCTCAGGTGACAAGGCCTTGCTTTATAACACCACTGTACATAAGTATTTAGTCATAACAGTTTAAAATTTGTCCACATTCATTTCATCAAAAGCTTTTCCCTCTCCTTTAACGATGGAATTGATTCTAAGACACAAGACAAGACAAACTCTGTACTTGAAATCTTAATTTTCTGGCAGAATATCACTCACAAAAGTAAATTCATTGGCTAAACTGTTCTTTCCAGTAATCAGGATTAGGCTCAATGACTTACAAGTCTCTCAAATTTGAGAGAACTCCAAATTGTTGGCCATCAATTTTGGAGCTTTAAGGACTCCAGATTAAACTTTGATGTCCTGATTGTAAATCTAGAAGTTGAATAGTTAGTAAAAGCCTATTTATACCTGTTGACCTCAAGTTACCCCTGCCTAACCTTTTAGGAATTCTTTCTTTTATTGTCCTTTGTATACTATTTATTTAATTGCCCTTTTATGTTTGTGGTTTGCTTAATGTACAAGGGAAATGAGTATCAATACTGCAGAACTGACACTTGAACAAGTAGCCTACTCCTTTGGCACTGTCACATGTTAAGAAATGAGAAATATCTTAAAGAAACACAGAACATTTTGTTGAGTTTAAAATGGTGTAAACATTTGTGCAATCCAGGTCTTTATGTTTTATGTAGTTGTTTTATTTTGTCTGCATTTGGAATTCAGGGTGGCACGGTGGTGCACCAGGTAGTGCACCTACCTCACAGCAAAAAGATTGCTGGTTCAATCCCCAGGTCGGTCAGGGGCCAACAGACCAAAAACCTGTTCATTAGGTTGACTGGTGACTCCAAATTGCCCTTAAGTGTGAGAATGAATGGTTGTCCATCTTTCTTTGTGGCCCTACAGTCAGCTGGCGTCCAGTTCAAGGTGTACCCCACCTCTCATCAATGTAGGCTGGATATTGGCTCCAGCTCACCTGCAACCCCAAAAGAGATAAGCAGTAAAGATAATGGATAAATTGATAGATTTTTGTATTTACAGAATAAATATCAATTCATCACAAAAGTGATTTGTCAGGCTAATGTTTAATAATGGAGTATCTCTAAAATCTACTTTATTTACACTTTAGATTACACCCACATTGTAGATTTAATGGTTGGTAGCCTATACGTTTCCTTTCTGTGCTTTCAGTCATTGTAAAACTGAAAATTACAAAACAACAACAACAACAACAACAACAAAAAACAAGTTATGTATATATTTCAGGAGATGTTGGTGTTGGTATTAATATCTGTATAAAAATAAAAATTACAGCATAAAATATCAGTGTTGTATTGATTTTAAAAAGTATGATATTGGCCATCACTATAATGTATGCTCTTTATTTTGTATGTGCCACAACGTTGTGATTGTTTTTTTATTTGAGAACGAGCCAGTTCAGAAAGAGCTGACTCTTTTGTGAAAGGTGAAGGCAGCTCTTTTGCTTTTATCTTCTTTTTGTTGTTATCAAATTCACTACAAAATAAGTGTGTTTAACTCTACACAACTTGATAAAAGTCAAACTTATTACTATTGAAGACAAATAACAGTACTGTTTCATACCAAACATCATGTCAAATAATTCTCCAAATCATGTTGTAAACTTAAATTTCAGTTGATAAAGTACATATATGACAAGTAATGAATGGTCAAAACGTTGCTAAATTTGCCAGGTTTACAAATGTGTAAAGCCACAAAAAGAATGAGTAGGTTTTTGGGAGCAGAAAGGTCCGACTCTTTTTGCTGAGCTAGGCAAAATGATCACTAAAAAGAGTCGAAATTCCCATATCTTCTATGGCGTTTAACGGTAAAAAAAAAGGACAACCATCGGCCTTTTACAGTACACGGGAGAAAATGAGAATACGAGATCGTTGTGAAGCTTTGATGTGTACAAATTATAGACCAAACGGGTCTGCTCAGCAGGGATTATCGTTTCACAAGTAAGAATCGTTTTAGAGTATTGTATTTTACTGCTGCTTAAAGTTTTGTGTAATATGATACAGGGGGGCTAGTCCGTCAGTGTTTAAGCTAATGTTAGCATGTCTTAAAAGAACAAATATAAAACGACGAGTCTGTTTACTGTGAGAAAAGGACATAATATTCTATTTTTTATCATTTTATTTTTAATAGGTAAATAAGTTTTCAATCAGAAGTTGTAAAAAATGTCAAAGTGCCTTTGCGTTGGTTTAAGGAGTAACTGTTTTTGTTCCAAAACTACTCCAGACTGCATAAGAAGATGGAAACATAAATCATCTATCTACCTATCTATCTATATACACACAACTGGTGGCCTGGGAGCCTGATGTGGCCCTCTGCTTTATTTAATATGCCCCTTCATTATGATATGGCTAGTTTGGTTTAATTTAGTATGCTTTTTTCTGGTGTGAAGACCTCTTGTTTCCCTTGTCTCTCGCATTTCCTGATTTATTTTGAAATCCCTGTGTTCCATGTGGTGTTTCCTGCCCTCTCTTCTGTGTGCCTCTGATTGTGATTCCCTCCACCTGTGTGATTGTCTCACCTGTGCTTGATGTTCCCCTTCGCATTACTTATTGTTTTTTGCTTAAATGTGAACTCTGATAATAGGCAGGAATTTCTTTTTAGTTTCCGTACAGACAATTTTAATGATGTTTTTGATTGTACCCTTTTATTAGATAAATTTGGCTTTGGTTCTGGAAATAACATTAATGTGGCCCTTATGGCAATCAGCTAATGGATACAGGATGCTCTAAAGTATTTGTCATAGTGTGGAGCTGACCGTTTGTTAAGAACATTTAATTAAAAAAGGTTTCAAATTTAAGTTAAGTGATGTGATATTAGGGCTGAACAATATATCGTTATCATATCGATATCGAGATATGAACATTCAAGATATTTATATCGAAAAGCAACAATATAAACGATATAGATTTCCCCCGCGCTAAAACTGCACTTTCCACATTCTTTTGTATTATGATGTTTTTATTTTTCTGAAAAATGCTTGGTTTTCATCGAACCCATAGTCATATCATATCGTATCGTTATCGAGATATCTGGCATGAATATCGAGATATGAAATTTTGTCCATATCGTTCAGCCCTATGTTATATTTATCAGGATGCTTTTAAAAAATGTGTATTTTTTGGCATTATAAATGTTTGGTCTAATACAATATGTTTTTACAAAACTAGGACTCACAGACTGTAGAAATACATGTTTACTGATATCAGTACTATATTTCATGTATGTCAAGTCAGATTTCTACTCTGCTCTATGGTAGTCCTGTGCAGTTTGAGAAGAATGATGTGTGATAACATTGTTCATCATTATCACAATGATATGATTGCAATAATTTAAGAACAGATGATGAGTCCTTATAAGCTATTACTTAATGTCTTAGCCTATGCTGTTCTCCTTGTTTAATACAGCACCTGCAGCTGAAGCATGTTTTTTTCTGAATCCAAAATGAATCAAATATTTTTCTTTCCACTAAACTGGCACAAATAAATTTAGAGGTAGCTTTGCCAGCTTTGGTTTCATCTGACTGCACCAAAAGGTGTGAGAGCAGGGCTGTTATTCCACAAAACCTTGTTTGACCACATTAAAAAACACTGTTTTTATTCAGACTGTCATGATTTGTTTTTTTTGATGGCAAATAATTTCTAAAAGTTGTGATTAAATATACAGCCTTACTCTGTGGTTATATTATTTGGCATGAATATTGTCTTTATTGTTATTCTGAAACAAATCACTGGTTGACTCGTCACTACACTGCAGCTGTCATCCTTTTTTGTCAAACCCTGAAAGCTTTCCACAAAGTACTCAGCATTTTAAATAAATTTTGAATGAAGTGCTTTTAACTTTGCTTAGGTAAATTGATGGAGAACTACTTTAACTTGTACCTGAGTAAAATTTCACAGAAGTAACTGCACTTTTACCTGAGTATAACAATTTTGTAGCCTTTCACCCTGGCTACAAGTGTTGAAGACTTTTGAGTCTTTATTACATTTACAGCTTTATGGAGGTGTTTTCTCTCATACAGCAATTTATGTGCTTACATTGTGGCAACACAAACATGCAGAGCTTAACAAATGTTATTGTTTTGTACACAGGTTTCCACGAGACCCTCACATGAGAAGGTCATGGGTAGCAGCACTATCCAAAGAAGGCTTCATACCTAAGGTGTGGTCAGTCGTCTGCAGCGAACATTTTAAGCCACAGGACTTTAGCAAGAAAGGGTTCACACCAAGACTAAAACAGGGGGTGGTCCCATCTATTTTTGACTTTCCCCAAGATTTTTGCGAAGTGAGTGCAATTGGCAAGTATTGCATGAGAACTTAAACACATCATACATATCATTGGTGCTACTCTAATGCGTGAAATACCCATTAAAAATTGAAATAGAAATTTATAAGAGAATACATTTATTAGTGATGCAGGGACCCCACTTTTGTTCAGACCAGGTACAAGCGCTGGAATTTATTTACTACTTACTTAAACTGACTCTAATACTATTGCAGTTCTTGAAATAATTTTAAAGTTGATTATATTTCCATCAGATGTTTCTCACCTCTCCTTTTGTAATTTTATCAGAGCACAGTTTTCAGTTTTCTCTAACTTTCACCATTTGCTGAAGACTGAGGCTTTATTTCATGTTGTAATATGATATCCTCATTATTAGCAAAGCTGGATGAGTACTAGTGCTGAGGCTTGTTTTTAGCACTGGTGCATCCATATTTGTGTATGTAATTAATAAATCCAACACTGACCTGTTCTCTTGCTACAGATCAAGGAAAGAAACAAAACAATCAGTGGCATGACCAGCAAAGAGAAACCTGAGATCTGCATCTTCAAAACCCACGAGTGTGAGTATAACAGATACATTCATTACAGGCACTTCCTACACAAACACTTCTTATTTAATCCCCAAACTTCTTGGGGATCCTTGAAACGTTTTGATGAGTATAAAAGTCTGTTAGTTGTTGTTAAGGGATCATGCATTTTAAGTGACACTTTGATTATGTCTCAATACTTGATCAAATTTTTACTGTTGAGTATTTGATGACTTTTGTATTATTTTTATGTTTTTTAGTGTTTTTTGTTTTTTTTTTACCTAACATCTATGAGCTATTTAAGATGACATTTTATGTACATATTAACTTTGGGCAAATGAAACAAGAACAAAGAAATGCAAGTTCAAGGTAATTTAAGATAGAGATATTCTGTAGATGGTCGGGAAGAGTCCAAAGGGCACCAAAGCTGCAAAATTGAACTCCTATTTCTTTGGCTGGATCTTATGTGTGAAAGGACATGTTGTGTAGCAGTATGCAAGTTGTTTGGCTTAGCTGTTTACCTTTTTTATTGGTCTTACCGTGTATTTTAACAAAGACTTCAGCACTGGATTAATATTTGTAACTAACAGGACTTAAAAACAAAGTTTTGGGGATTCTGCTACGGTTTAATAATATGACAGAACTGCAGGATCAGATATGAGGACAAGTAGGTGTTGATTTGTTGACGTCCCAAATATGGCCTCGGAGGTTATTAGTGACCAGAAACATTAATTTCATGTAGTTATATATCCATTTTTGATAAATATCAGCCTATAAATAGTCTGCCTTTCATCATTCCAGGCACTGTTACACTGGTCCCAGATGTCCCCAGAACTTGTTGAACAGGTTCTTGCTGATAAATCCACACAGATATGTTTCAGCTCTGCCCCACACTGAATGAGTTCTGTCTGACTATGCCCCTCTCAAGACGTTAATGTAACCCGTGCTCTAATGTTACTGTGGCAGTACAGACATGTTCTTTCCTCTGAGGCCAGCTATCGTCCAAACAAACACCGGGTTTAAGAAGTGTCCCCCATCTGAGGGGAGGTTACTTATCCTCTAATGACATCATCAGGGGAAATATTTGAGCATGCATTATTTTGAAAGGCGAAGCCAGAAATAGAATGAGAGGTGGGGTTTTTCTTATGTTTGGTTGCTTAGGGTTGTTGACCTACCAGTGTCACATTTTTGTATGAAAACCATTGAAATGTAAAATTTAGGCCCTGTTTACATGACAGCGTTGTCACCAGAAACTGAAAGGTTTTTCCTTTGCGTTTTCAAATCCGCTCAGCGTTCACACAGAGACGCGAGAATGACTGAAAATGCTGTAGCATGCCAGGCCAGTAGATGGCGATGTCGGTTTGTAGTGAAACGGTGGTGTTAGACCACGCGTACACTCTCCAGGGAAGACAAACTTTTCACAAACAACAATGGCGAGTGGACGCATGAAGACGCAGCAGTTTCTTGTCTGGACAACAAATCTGTCTGGATCACAAACCAAGCACAGTATGCAGCACTTATGTTGCTCGGTAGATGGCTGAAGCTCTTGTTGTTGTTGTTGCTGTTCCAGGGATGCCCGCGCTGCCTTCATGTGAAAGAGTACTGCGCATTCGATGCCGTCAGCGTTTTCTCTGGAAACGCTGAATCTCATCTACACGGAGACGGAAACAAAATTGTTTTCAAAACTTTTCACTCTGGACCCTGGTTTCAAAAGTTTGCGGATTCAGGCACACCGGGCACCATTCTCATGTAAACAGGAGGTGAAAATGCAATGAAAACTCTCCGTTTTCGGCTGTTTTCGTTGTTGTGTAAACGGGGCCTTCGACCTTCTGCCACTTTCGATAATTGCCCGAGTGTTTCCGCATATTCAACCAAATCCTCCAGAATAATATGACTTGTCTTTCAGGTGGCATTTTATTTCTGTTCTTTGACTGTTAAGTTATATATACAAAACCTTTAAAGATCAATGTCATGAAAGTGAGGACTTGGCAGTGGTGCTGCGACACTGAGGGAGAATGGCTTTAAAATCCTTGAATGTCACGTTGATGGCAGAGATGGAGGGCTTCTTCTGAGTGTTTTTGTGTCCTTGCAGTGCTGTTAAAGGCTCAGCTGCTGATGAGAGAAATAGAGGAGCTGCTTGACTCATCCACACCAACAGACCAAACAATCACGGTATGCTTTGAGAGAGGAGAAAAAAAAACATTTGACTGTCACCAAAACTGCAATATTTCCGTAACCTCAACCAAGTAGTTTTGGTTTATCAAAACCATAACTTAACCACCCCCTTAGACTGTTGTCTCTTTTTCCTGCTGATACTGCGGCTTTAATGTTAAAGATCAGCCACAGAAATGTATCCATGTAATTTATGTCATCCTGTCTTTAACAATGAAGCAGATAGGACAGGTACAATCACTCAATACTAAGGTCACATGTGGTCAGGCTACACCGGTCCTCTAAAGTTGCATAGCAACACAGTTAGTTTGCCCTCCCAGCTGCAACGCTGTTGAAGGGATGTAAACTGAACTGCCTACAATAAAGTTGTTAGTTGACACAAAATCATATATATATATACATATATATATATATATATATATATACACACACACACACACATATGTATATATATGTGTATATATATATATATATATATATATATATATATATATATATATATATATATATATATATATACATATATCCAAGATGAAACATCCAAGCTCCATGACTACGTCAGGAAGATGGCCCCAAGAGATCAAGCGCTTAGTGAGTGTCTCAGACAGTGGAAGCTGACAGGGAAGGAGGAACTAGAAGAACCATCATGGGAGGAGAAACCCCTGCATGGGATGTACCACCGACAGATAGCTGAAGTGGCTGATATGAACAAATCCTACCAATGGCTAGAGAGGGCTGGACTGAAGGACAGCACAGAGGCAGTAATCATGGCTGCACAGGAGCAGGCCTTAAGCACCAGAGCAATAGAGGCCCAGATCTACCACACCAGGCAAGATCCCAGGTGCAGGCTGTGCAAAGAGAGCCCTGAAACAGTCCAGCACCTAACAGCAGGGTGTAAGATGCTGGCAGGAAAAGCATACATGGAACGCGATAACCAAGTAGCCGGTATAGTGTACAGGAACATCTGTGCAGAATATGGACTGGAGCCCCCAAGGTCAAAATGGGAAGCACCTCCCAAGGTGATTGAGAATGACCGAGCAAAGATCCTGTGGGACTTCCAGATACAGACCGACAAAATGGTAATGGCCAACCAACCGGACATTGTAATCGTGGATAAGCAGCAGAGGAAAGCCGTTGTGATTGATGTAGCCATCCCAAGTGATAGCAACATCAGGAAAAAGGAACACGAGAAACTAGAGAAATACCAAGGGCTCAAAGAAGAGCTAGAGAAAGCCTGGAAGGTGAAGGCAACAGTAGTGCCTGTGGTCATCGGGGCAGTGACCCCGACACTGGAGAAGTGGCTCCAACAGATCCCTGGAGAAACATCAGACATCTCACTCCAGAAGAGTGCAGTCCTAGGAACAGCTAAATACTGCGCAGAACCCTCAAGCTCCCAGGCCTCTGGTAAAGGACCCGAGCTGAAGAGGATGAACAGTCACCCACCCCACCAGGAAAAGGGGGGGTGGGTGAGAGAAGAGTTTTTTATATAGACATATTTATATATAGATATATATATATGGCTAAAATTATCAACTGTAAATGTAAGCAGCGATTTTATATCTGCTAATACAGATGTCAAGCTTTTGCAGCAATTATATGCAGATACAGATATGTATCTGGGATGCACAATATTGTCTAAACAATATTGGTATCGACATATAATTGCCAAAAGGTAATCATCAGCATTGGCGTATTTAGTAAACTTTGCTGATATTGACAGCAAATACTCCGGCTTATTTTACATTTTGGTTATAATATTTGCATAATGTACAAAAGACTATAATGGTTTACCACATAATCACTTAATGTCCACTTTTTTAAATCAAAAGTATCATTTATTAAAGAATCAAATGTTGGCTTTCTTTCTTCACATCTGTTTCTAACACAAGAAGACTTTCACCGTGATAGAAAATGGTCAGTTTAAGTAAAGTTAAGGCTTTGTGCTATTACCCAAAAAAATTCTAATTTAATGTTGTTGATAACAAGTTTGGAAATATTAGCATATTGGATCATGGCAGAAATCTAATATTATGCATCCCTAACTGATATCAATCCAATAATTTTGTCCTTAAAGGGACAGTTCAGTATTTTTAAAGTGAGGTTGTATGAGCTCCATATGGCCACTAAGTACATTATATGCAGTAGAACATTCTCTCCTCTCCCTCAGTGAGCCACAGTCTGTAAGAGTCTGTTACGCAGAACTAGCCGCAAACAGGACAGTAATGTACCAAGTACAAAGGGTATCTTCTCCGCCTACAAGAACTCCCATTAAAAAATAATACCAAAGTTTAAGAATACGCTACCTGTGCATGTTTTTAAGTGCATTAACTTTTCGGAAATATAAAGTTTATCTGGAACTAACTGAGTCACGTTGCGTATTCCTCTGCGCAGCGCTGCCACTAGCCGCACAATGCTAATACGCACAACCCCTCTCAATACACAACAGCAATGGTTATGTGTGTGTCAGAGAGAGAGACACACACACACACAGGTTGTCTGCAATGTTATGGTAAACAGCCTCCTCTACTCTGCTTGTTTGTCTCTGACAGATCATTATTACTTACTTTGAGGATAAACTGTCATTAGGTCCTTCAGGTTTGGGACATTTTTTCCAGTTTATCTTCAGGAAATTGAAGAATGTCCGCAAAACTCGAGGATTCAGAAGAGCAGGAAAGTCTGTTTGATAAGTGATACAGACAGCGTGAGAGTCACCGGTATCCTCTGACTCAGACAGATCCTGAAGTCAGTCTGTAACCAAGGTCCACTCGTGACAGCAGTAGCACTCGGGGTCCATGGGCATTGAGTCACAGTTCATACACTCGCACCACTGTGTATTTCCGACTCTTTCTTGACCTCCAATTTCCACTGATGTTCCCTCTCTGTTTCTTTCAACCTGTTTGGTCTCCATCTGCAGCAGCTCTTCTTCTGTGAACTCCGGTTCATACAGATATCCTCTTGGCTCCAAAGTGAATTGAACTTCATCGTCACTGTCATAAGCACTCCTTTTTAATTTCCTACGTTGTCTCTTCCTCACACCGCTAAGAGTCAGAACAAAAGAATTACAATACCTGATAAAAGTTACACCAGGTTACAACCGGCGTCTAAAGCCGGTAGCTTGTTATGTTTACATCAGCTGAGAGTGATTTAGCAGCTCGCAGCAGCGCTGTGCGGAGGACTACGTGACGTGACTCGGTTAGTTCCAGATGAACTTTATATTTCCAAAAAGTGAACGCACTTAAAAACATTTATAGGTAGCATACTCTTAAACTGTGGTATTATTTTTTGATAGGAGTTCTTGTAGGTGGTGAAAATACCCTCTGTTCTTGGTACATTACTTCCCTGTTTGCGGTTAGTTCTGCGTAACAGACTCTTACAAACTGTGACTTACTGAGGGAGAGGAGAGAACCTTCTACTGCATCTAACCATCCTAGCAACATAAGTTAGCACAGAAGGAAGAACTTTACGTCATTCTTCCATCAGCAAACATGCGGACACACACACAAACACAGATACACATAAACCCAAGTACCCATCCTTCACTTTACTGCTCATGCTGCTCAGGGTCCTTTTTAACAATGATAGATGTACAAGTGACCTTGTTATTATTTTACGTGCTTAGGCGTGCCATGCACAGCATGCTTGAGTGTAAATGATGTGTTGTTGTGACAGATCCAGCAGGAGCTTCAGACCAGCACAGAGCAGGACAAGGAGACCTTGGTCATGGAAGGCATCAGGATCAAGAGCGCAGCCAGCGGAGAGGACCTAAGGAGGCTGAGTTCACAGGCTGCTGGTGCAGTAAGACACCAGTGGGACAAATGACTGATGGTTTCTTTAGTGGTTTGACGGCACAGGGTCAGCAGGCTCAAGCAACTGACAGAGGTAACGTGGCAGACAGAGACAACATACAAATAAGACAGGGGACAGTTGACATATTTAGTGTTTTACAACAGAGCAGTTTGACACCATGTTTATGAATGACAAAGAAAAATGTTTGGATAGATGTTAAACTTTTTAAAATGTTAATGTTAGATTACTTAATCTGTTCATCATTCATATTTAGGAATACATACTTATGATGTGTGAGCGAGAACAAGAGTTTTTAGAATTTTGGACATAAAGATAACAGAGTTTTTTTTTTCATGTTAGAGCTTCCTTAAAATGACATTGTTTATATTAAGGTTCATGTGTTTGCACAATTTATTGTACTATTTATTCAGCCCAGCAGAGTGCATTCTGCAGCTGTGCTGATGCAATGGGGATGGTTCATTTCATAAAGTCAAGTCTGTTTTTTATTGTTTGGAGTTGTTGCCTTTTATTTATAAAGCATGGATCACAAATAGCTGCAAAGAGCATCTATATACAACACACTGTATAGGTTAGATGGGGACAAGGCTTTCTCTTTGATTACAAAGCGCTGTTAGACTACTCGCTGTCCTTTCTGTTGTTCTATGTTGTAGATCATGTCGCACCCTAAAAGCCCAATCTGAGCTCTGCTTGAAGTAACGTTTCATAGCCCTGTGAACTCTTAAGTCTAGTGTGAAGTCAGTTTAACTGAGAAATACATCACTATCTGAATGTCTGCAAGAAATCTTGGAGGCCTACATTTCATAAACATACTGTAAGTCCAGACTAATTATCAGTGGGGTGAGCTGCATGAGCTAGTTCAGACGGACAACTAGAGCTGCACTAGTTAACACTGACATGCATCACTCCACCATCACAAACATCCTACCAACATGTACGCTATTTTATAAAAACACTACGTAGTTTTTCCACCCTAATATAATTTTTCTAGAATCATTGTGATGGTACATCACCTTACAACAGGTTAAATGACACCTCTGTCATAGTCTGAGGGGGTCTGTATCACCTTCACTGGCACTATGTAACTTTGATGTGGATGGTAGGAACACTTCCACAATAAAAAACTACAAACTAAAAAACATGATCAGACTGTACTTTATCAGTCCACATGGTTTATTTGTCTATTGGGACGTCCTGTCGGCTCGCTTCTCCTCGCTCTGTATGTCAACAAATGCACGTTGGTGTGAGGGGCTGTTTTTGTAACCGTGCAGTTACACTCAACGACCATAGAGGCCCCTAGAGAGCTAAAAAGCTGGACTCTTACTTAGTGCTGCTTTAAGCTGCAAAATTTTTTTCCTCTTATTGTCTTCTGCAGCTTTGCCTTGCATCACGATTTGTACTTCCACAGCATTCTCAGCACTCAGATTCTGCAATGAAAAACAAATCTGCAAAGAGAAAAGAGATTGGAGCCTAGATGCCAAACTCAAACTATGTTCAGGTGCTGCTATAAATATTTTACAAATAGAGTAGTGTATAGAGAGTATTGAGTCCTTATACATGGAAGTGGGTTAAAAATTTAGCACTTCCAGCTCACTCGCCTCAAAGTCTATTGGATTTTTTGAAAGGTGTTTCTGATATATGCACCACTCAGGTCTTTGGTAAACACATGCTTGATTACAAGGTTTTTTCCTATTACAGAAAAATGCATCTAGAATTTTCCACCTTGTGAATTTTAAAGCCTTGAATGTAATCTGATTGTCTTTCAGAAATAATGTTACCTGCACTGTTGCCACAGTCAGGAACACTAACTTCATCAACAGGTAACAGTATGAGATGTTAGTAAGAAGTTGGTGTTGCAGTGGCGTCTAGGCTGAAGTGTCAGTTTGTAGTTCTTAAAAATCCAGACAATGACTTAAGTATTAAAGCTTGCAGTTATTGTTCAGTAGTCATGAAAGTTGTGTTCTTTTATTAAGATAATTATGTTAAACAAAATTCACAAGTTTCATGATATATTTTTTTTGCCACAACAGTTATTGTCAGCAATAATCCAAAATCAGATGAGAAATACTATTGGCTCTTTGACATGGCAACCAGCATCAAGAAAACTGCCTTAAAAAAGATGTCACCCCTGCACCACTCTTTCTATTACAGTTGTCACAATTTTTATATCATACTTGACATATCTTTCTTTTCACAAAACACCTCATTGATTTTGAAGGAAGGCTTTATGCCACAACATGTCAAAGTGTTTTCAGGGTCACCTGAAGAAATACTTATTCCAACTTTTTTTTTAATTATTGAGAACAATACTTATCTGTATCTACAATGCAGATATTAATTTGGTATAAAAGGTAACTTTAAAAATGTCAAACTGTATGTCTCAAAATGTGTCCTTTTAAAGTCTTCATTTTGTTTCTTTGTTCATGGAACTCGTGGTGATTTTTCTCATATTAACTTTGCACTGGGTCATTTAATCCATAAATTTACTCTTGTTTTGTTCAATTATGATGTTTTATATTAAACCATGATTATTCAGTTGTGCTAACTTGTAATCAGTATCTATATTTATTCTTAATGAAACAGGTTAGAAATTGAAAATGGAACTTTTTTTTTTTTTTTTTGATGAAGGCTTCAAACATTTCCTCACAAGAGCTGAATTTGGCTTTTGGGTTTTTCTAAGTACCCTGCATTAGATGATTACATCTTATTTCAAGATTTTTAAAGACTGATATAAATGAGTATGTAAGACAACATTTTTTTCTTTTCAAACTGATCCTTTAAAACTTTTATCAATGCAAAATTTAAAGTCTTTTAAGTGCTGCATAGTGGAGCGAACAGAGACACATTTATAGCCCATATTTATCTCATAAGTCAGATAAATAGATTTTTACAGTCTGTAAAGTTACCTTCAATACCATTACTTTGTGGAGCTCAAATAAAAAATAACATTTTGTAAGCAAACTGCAGATCAATTATCCCAAATGTAAAAATATCTAAGTTCTTCTTGGTTATGTAATGTCAGTGTGAAGAGGAAAAGTAACCTGTCGTGGTACTGAAGTGAACAAACAAGACCTGCCAGGAGATGAACAAGTGTCAGAGCATCTGTGTAACCATTTGATAAAGTTCCAGTTGGAAATTCTGCTGTGCGATTAAGCCCACAAGTTGACTGAGCATAAACATACTAAACAGTCTGACATAATATATGCAAATAGACTCATTATGCGTGTGCTTGTTCAGTGCACAAATGAAGTGTTTGTTTGGAGCACTCAGGATGTATTTGCAAGTAAAAGCTCTATGACAACTTATTAGAGAAATAATGGTCACTTGATCAATTTCTTTTAATTCACATTTGGCTTTAAGCTGCAGCAGCCACAAGATCCCAGAATCAAACTAGTTACTAGGGTGGAGGTTATCCAAAGGTCGTGGTCGACTACCCAAAAAAAAAGTATTAAAAGCAAAACAAAAAAACAAAAAATTTAATCTCTGTTGATGAATTAGATACTTTGTAAACCTATGCATCTGTGCTCTCTTGCCGGAGAATCTATTGTCCTAACAACTGTTCAAACTTTCTATTTAATTCTTGGTTCGCAACCTGTGGTCTAGGCACCTCTGTGAGGGTACCAGAGGTCTCAGGGGTGCAGGACTTTGTCAGCATTGAGCCAGTCAGTGTGTTTGAATGAATGAGCTGAAACAATGATAACACACCAACTACATACTTTCTTTAAAGGGCTTTGTTAAGAATGTGTACATATAGGTAACTACCTGGACTGCATTTGGGAAAACAGTTGAAATTGATATTAATTTTGGATAGCTATAAATCATTTTTCATGTGGACCCTTAGATAGAGTTAAGGTGTGTGTGTGTATCATGTATCAAACCATAAAATTAATACAGGTTAAGTTTTTAGATCTCATAATTATTGTTAATCTAAAAATTTTTACCTTTTTCTCATGACAAGGACTTTTGTATCTAATAATTATATTGTTTTAAATGTCAAATGTAATACTTTTTTATTTTAATAATAAAGACTTTTTATCTCTGGTTTTGAATTCTTTATATTATAGTTTAGACTTTTTAATCTGATGAATTTGACCTATTATAATTCCATGTATATGAGTTTTTATTTTAAATGTTATACTTTTTAATCACACAATTTTGACTTTTCAAAATTAATAATCATAAGTATTTTTGTCAGATTTTTGACTTTTTATTTAATAGTTTTGATTTTTTATCTGAGAATTTGACTTTTTATCTCATGTATATGATGTCATTTATCTCACAACTATGATTTTTTATTTAATAATTATTATTTTATCTTGTAATTTTGACTTTTTTATTTCTCATAAACAATTGCTTTTTATGATCGGAATTTTGAATTTCTATCATAATTTTTTTATCTCATTATTTTGACTTCTCGCATCATAATTTTGACTCTTTACCTTACAAGTTTGACTTAGGATTTTATTGTTATTATTATTTTATTTTTTTATTGGTGCTTAGATTTAATTCGTTTTTTATGTGGCCAGAAAAGGGCTTCCATAGTTGTGCACTCCAAAAGGTATTTATGGTCATGGGTGGCAATAACAAGGACAATGTAGTAATTTTTAAATACCCCAAGAGACCACTTTTACCCATATCTGAATCTGAATCTAACACAATAACACTAGGAAATAAAACATCAGGTCTAAGTCCCCTTTCTGTGGGAGTAACTGGGCCAAAGACCAACAATCTGATTGACCAACCGACAAGGATTTCAGCTAATAACCCATTCAATGCCAAAGCAATTGAGAAATCATTTGTTTTTTTACGGGAAAGGATTCAATAACAAATAGTTAAGGCATGACCGTAATGCAGGCACACACACTTCCACACAGAAACATGCATTGTGGGATCAGGCTGAATGGTAGAAACAGTGTCATTAGAGCGTTGGGCAGATACTGAATTATTAATGACAGAAGTTGCAGATTGGCTGTGTTGATTGTCATCATTTCTGACACTTTGAGGACTTTGAACTCTTCAAAGAGCGATGGAGACCCTCTCCACCACTTTACAGCTACTTACAGTAGATTGACTCTGCTGCACTGGGTGGTATTTTCTGCTTTGTGGTTTGTTTCTCTCATCATCAAATGTATGTTTCTGATACATCCATCTGTTGCACATAAATCTACATGACTGCAGATGCTTGTTATGACCATAGTCTACCAGAAGAGGGTGCTTTTTCTTTGTTTTTTTCCCCCTCAGTCGTTGATCCTGCACTGATTGTAATGTATGACAATGACACACTCAATGACATTTAAAGCTCATTTTTGAGATTGCAGAGGAGCTGAGAGTTGTGTTTTACTATCTTATAAAAGCTTGATTTAAAGCATTATGGAATTAGTTTGGATTTTGTACATGCAGAGTATACTCACCTCTGTCTCTTGGCAAAGCACTCACCTGTAATTAATCATCAGGTAGACATAGATGGGTGTCGGGGTCACAGTACACCTTCTATGATCCCTCTCTCTGCAATATAACACCCCATCAACCACAACTGCACTGCTGCAGTTAAAGTTAGGAGCGGTGATGCCAGCAGTACGGTCATACATCACCCTGCTCTCTCCCTGTTGTTTCACACTGCTGAACTAAACTGCAGAAGCACAAATTGCACCTACAGTCGACATCACTCCAACATTTTTCTCTCTCTGTTTCCAAACACTGGGGGGACTTTGACAGCTGTGGATTGCCATGATGTGGTGAGGACTTATTGCCCATCAAATGCTTGTCAAGCTGCACTGAGAGGAATGTTGTCATAAACTTTTGTTGGAGGCAGGAGGAAGCCTGGATTTTGACAAACACTTGATGAGAAAATGGCTGAACCAAAGATTGTATCGTGTGTTTGTGTGTTTTGTGAAGCGCTCTGCAGAGACGTACCTTTGCAAAACCTTTCTGGCGACCCACGGGGAGCTTTTTTATTTTGTTCTTCTCCTGAAGAAAAGGTGCCTGTTTACAGATTCAGCGCAGACCCTGAAACTGTGCCATGTAATCAAGAACTGGCCTTCTTTGGACAACACAGGGTCAGCCATATTCAAGGCCCCGTGTATATGTGGTGGTGCAGCAGAAGACATCCCTGTAGACTGAATGAGCGTAGCTACAGCAGGGCATCCAAGGCCCTTCCTTTGTTTTTGCTGAGCCAATTAGAGAAAGATAGCATCTGCTATGAAGAGAGAACAATGGCTTGTTCACTGTGTGCATGTGAGTATGTGTGGATAAAGTTTGTGTGCATATGTCTGTGGGGCTAGTTAGTGATTATATGTGTGCGTGGAGTGTCTCTGTAGCTACAGTATACGAGCATGTGGAGTATGTGTGCTGAATAGTAATCAGAGAGCGGGGGGGTATTGTGTACAGCAGAGGAGAGACAAGAAAATGACTGGCAACAAAGTATGACAGACAGCATATGGCCTCATCTGCTTGATTCAGTTAAGCTCCACACATAAAAATGAGCACACACACTCACAGGAATACACACAGGAAATCACCAGAGGGGCAAATATAAATTAAAAAGACTTCCTGCATTTCTGCGCTCAGGCTCATACAATGCCTGTAATTAAAAAGTCACCGCTGTTGAGTGACACTCTGACTCAGGCACGCTTATTTTGTGTCCTCGCTCCAACTTCTGAGAAACTTTTTGACAGGAAGTGTGGTGATGATTTCACAGCACGCCATTACACTCCATCTCTCCGAAGGACCTGGAGGTCATTAACCCCTACCCGCTGCTGTCTTGGGCTGTGCAGAGTTTGATGACTCTTCTTTTCTGGCGAAGGAGTGAAAAGAGAGAGAGAGGTATGATGATCTGTGAGTGTGTGTGCGTGCGTGTTTAGCAGAGCTAGCTAGCACCCCTGGCTTGGCCAGCCGGCTCCACCATATGGCCACATTTATCATGTATCTTGCTATTCATTAAGACTGCCCTTGCTGGCTGCAGAAGCTCAGCTGGGGGCCTCAACCTCACCTCAGAAACTCTGTGGACGGTTGACTGCAGTCCACTGTAATTTTGGGTGTGAATGCAGTAAAGTTATTTAATAATTTCCCACTGAACACCATGAAGCAAAGGTTATGTTGCACCTGAGGAAATGTTGATTAAAACATAGGTCTGATTTAGTTATTTATGACAGTAATATAATAGTTTATGACACCCAGATGAGTAATTTATGTTTTAAAGCCCTGTTTGGATGGAAAGATCAATTGACTGTGTCAGTCTCCCACAGTGTGCTGTTACCACATACTGTGTGACATATTTTATTAACAAAACAATCAGAGCATGTACTCACTCAATGCAGCACAAAAAAGTATAAATATTTTATTCTCAAGAAGAAACCTCTTTGTTCAAGCAGTTTGGAAAACATGCTGTCTTTCTGCTTATTTATAAACATATTTGAGACTAAATTTAATGGACAGTTATCATCTTATCCTGCTTTATGACCATTCTAGGTGAATGGCATATATAGGATACTTAGCATAGAAATGGCAGTGCCTGTTAACATGTAGGTTTCGTACTAAAAATAATGTAGACGTCAAGTGGCAACCTCTGGGGCCGAAAAAGGAAGCCCATGCAGAAGTGCCAAAAGCTGTAGTTCCCTAAGTGCGGCCTAAATAAACCCATTTACACCCTGGTTCAAAAAACAGCTTTTGTCTAAATGTATGATACATCTATTCTCACTGTATGGGGGATGATTTTTAAAAATATTTTGTTTTCATTTTATTCAGTATTTCTAGTTTTAGAAGTAAGGGACGTAATTGACGTGGCTGCATGTCCACACAGAGTCACCATTGACCAAAAAGCCTTAAATTCTGCCACAACACAGCCTCTATGTCTGTTAGTTAGTCAAGTTTGGTTGACATGACGTACAACATTCCTAAGGCTCCTTTAATAATCAAAGGGCCGATGTCACATGTATCAATCCAAATGTATGAAGTGCTCACAATAGTAAAACCACTATAGCCAAGCAATGGTGTCATTAACGACAAGAATAAATAAGCTTAAGTTGTTCAAGCAAACAGCCAATGATAGTTGAGAATTTTTGGGTAGAATCGGGGGTTGACCAATTAGATTCCAAGGGGCCGAGGCATCATGGCGGATATGCCCTTGATGATTGTTTTTTTCACCAAACCTGTAGTTTTGATATTTCCAAAACTTGTTTGCACTGCATTCTGTATCTCTCTCCTATTTGGAATAAGTAGGACCTGTAAAGTACAAAACTTGAGCATTGTCCTTAGAAAGGAAATCGTTTTTACGAAAAATATGTTCCCATATAATGAAAACCATTTTATGTCATGAAAAATTAGGTTGAATTTTATAACAATTTTATAACAAAGTATAAAGTCTTGTGTTTTTAATAAAAGGAAGTTTTTACAAAAAATATTTGATTCTTTATTTCACTAAGAAGGATGGATGTAGTAGGCTGTAAGCAGTGTTCGGAGTTACAGCGTTAAAAATAATGATGCCACTAACTATTGATTTCCAGTAATGGGTAATCTAATTAATTATTAAACGTTACAATGCTGTTACTGACAGTGAAATGTTATGCACCGATGTCTAGTAGCTGTTATCCGACCTGCCTCGCTCAGCCAGGCACAGGACAGGAGCTGCGCCGCAAACAGCCACACAAGAGAACTAGATGCCAGAGTTGCCAGGTCCGCCTGTCACAAGTGACTTTGTGCTTGTTTTTTGGAAATTGCATGTAAATATTGGCAGTTTCGGGTTGAGTTTTTTGGGCCTGTTCCAAAAGTGCAGTTGTTAATTTGGGCTTGTTGTAGCCCCAAACCCAGGAGGGATCTGACACACACTCTTCTACCAATATACATTCAATTCAGAAGTTACAAACTATTTTCTCCCACTCTAAACACAAATGTAAATTTTACCAAAGAAAGACGGGAAAAAATCGTGTTTCCACCAAAAAGAAAGCCTTATAACCAGAATTAAATGTATTCTAAAGTAGCATTTACTGTTTTCACCATAATAAAGCTGTAGAGGATCAACATTAAACTTAGATAAAAGCCTGATTATGTCTGTTTGGTTACAAAAATCAAGGTTAGACAGACTGTTAAGTAATAACAGAGTTATAAATAACAATAGCCCTTCCCTTCACTGTTGTATAAAGGATGTTCAACCTCCAAACAAAAGGATGCTCAATAAGTAAAATTGCGAGCCGAATAAGAGAAAATGTCAGTGTGAAATTGAAATGTAATGTAGATGAAAATTAATACACGCTTTATGTAGACTTCTCTTAAAAAAAAAAAAAAAAAAAAATATATATATATATATATATATATATCACATTAGAAAATTGCTGGAGATTGCTTGTTTTGGACTTGTTTTTATCGACCAGGTTGCTCATTAGAAAAACCTGGCAACACTGCTCGATGCAACAATGGAGAGTCTGGAGTGGTCTGTGCAGTTAAAACTGGTGTCTTCAGGATGGAAGTACAGGCACTACTTCAACATCATTTATGTAAAAGGCAAGAACATACATGTGAAGTGTAGATTATGTCCCAGAGCAAAGTGTTTGTCTGCGTCTGTTGTGGGTAACTAAAAAGCTAGTGGCCAAAAACAGATAACACCAAAAAGCCAGCACTGCAAGCAACAGATCAGGAAACAACAAGGAACGAATGGAGATGGAGCCACGCCGTTCAAGCAGCAAAAGCCATTAAAAAAACTAGCGCAACGATTACTTTCCCTGGTAACCAATTACATTTATGAAGGAGTAATTCCATAACTATAACTAATTAATTTTTCAAAGTAATTTGCCAACTCTGAGTATAAGTCAGTATGTAAGTTTGTTTTATATATATTTATACATGTATACTAACATATATATGTATATATGTGTATATATTTATATTTACTTTAATAAAGGTGTCCTGTTCTGCTCTAAAGACCCTTCAACAACATCAAAAGCAAACAAAATTGATTTGCATGACATGATAGCTTTAAAAACAAGAAAATAGGCCATATCTCACCCTTGCCTTCACTTGTTTAACAGTCACAATGGCTGTTGTTATCTTAAAAACATTGACATTTTATGTTGCAGTATAACTTTTAGTTGCTGCAGCATTTCAAGATACTGTTCTGTATTTTCTAATAATTTTTGTATACAAATATATAAATTTTATTATAAATTTTTATATAAATTTTTATAGTTAACCCTAACCCTTGGTTTAAGTGGTGAGTAGTTGGGTGCTTGTTCCTCTTGATAAAACGTTTTATGCCATATCTAACAACATATATTAATTTGGGTTTCACTCACTTAATCTGGGGAGATTTTGTACAGGGGTGGAAGTGGCTGCAAAGCATTTAAAGAATATTTTGATTACTATAGTGTAGCAAAGGCAGAATGCTCTGTCCTCATACATGTGCACTGGAGCTCAGGGGGTTACAATAACCACATTGCTATATTTCAAAAACACTGAGAAGAATTCAACTCACTGTATGATAACAGGTAACTAATTAACTTATTGTATATTACTACCATTTAATATGTTTTTTTTCATGACGTGTGCTGCTGACCTCTTGGCCAGGTCACCCTTGTGAAAGAGATCTTGATCTCAATGGGTCATTTATCTGGTTAAATAAAGGTTAAATAAAAAAAATAAAATAAAAGGTATACTTAAGGCCACAGTCATCTTTGCTGTAATTTTCTGCTTTTTCTTTACTGAGGAAAATATTTTGAAAGAGCCTTTCACTTGGATAGAACATTGCACGTGACATATGAGAACAAAATAAGCATTTGCACAAGGCTGTTAATGGATGGTTTCCTGTGTAAAATACAGACAGCGCTCTGATTAACACAGAAGTCTGGCTTCCGGAGCTAAATGATTACCTGAGCAGGGGAATTTGCTGTTTGATTTTCTTCCCATGCAGAGTGTCAGAATGTATTTACACAATGCACACATCATCGTTGACTTTCCTCCCCTGGTTTTACTCTTTTTGCCAGAGTTTGAAAATTTCCCTCAGTTCAAGAACAGAAACATGAAACAGGACTGATAGTAACATCCCAGAGTCTTTGCTGTGAGACCCCAAGAACAGAAAACATGAACCTCTGTGCAATATCTAAACCGAAACTTTCCCTGGTCAGTGATCTGTGGTACAAGTCTCTGTCTTACAGATTCAGTGAGCTATATCAAAAGTCCAACAGATGCACTGCCAAAATAAGTTAATATGCCTACTCATAGCTCTGTTTCTTTTCTTTTTATGTAGTTAACTTTAAAAATCTGTGGGTTTTCAGAGACTTGGATGTGAGGAGCTACAGCATGCATCTCAATGTGAGTGTGTACCAGAAAAAACAGGTGGGGAGCTCAAACCTAGCTCTGATCAAATGTTTACTTGTTGAGCATCCATCTGCTGACAACCTCCTCACTGGCAACAGTTTGAAAATATCTGCGGAGAGAATCTGCAGAAGTGGCAGACAGAGCTGTCAGAGCTGTAAAAATGAACAATTGTTCTCTGTTTGTCTTTGTTGATGAATTTAATTCTGGTTTCAAGCTTTTTACATGTGAAAAATATTACACAAGAGAAAAAAGTCAAAATACTTTCGCAATTAATACCCTTGTGACATCATTTTTGCAGATAATAATACCAAGAGATGGATGCTTATATCTACCTGCAGTGAGGTTTGGATTGTTCTGGTGGTAAAAATTTAGACATATTAATCCTAGTTGGAGATGAATGCGATCTGGACATAATGTGTTATGAGCTCATAGACACCTGGTTTGAATGAAAACATGAGCTGGAGGGACACACGGTGGAAAGCAGCAGAGGAGACATATTTTATGTGTTACAAGGAGGCTCTTCCTCGCTGTGAAAGAGGAAGTTCACAAGACTCCAAATTTAATGATTTATTTGGACAAACAACAAACAAATAAATACAAACAAAGATATCAAAAAATGTGGAAAAATGTCCCAACACTAGTGGATACAGAGGATAAATCAAATAATCAAGATCTTGTGAGTAGCATTTCTAGAGAGCTAAATATGTTGAGATAGCAAGAGGTGTAACATAGTTTGCAAGTATTTTTTTAATGTAGGTCAATCAGGTGAGAGCTGCATCCCTGGCATTCCCCCTCTCATAGGCAACATGGTGAATTATACAGTTATGGTGGTGCAAGACTGAGATCACTCATTTGTTCAATAATTCTTTTCTATTTATTAAATAATTTATTAGTATATATTACATAATATTCGAGAGAAAATTGATGACGATGATCTATAGGTCCACCTTTAGTTGTCAGGTAAACATTGGCTTGTTTTTTAAAGGAAATTATCGGCCATTTGCAAGTTGCATCACACACATTTCAACTGGATGTCAAAAACAATGCCATCCAGCATGTAACTTCATGGACATTTGTGCTAAATTAATATAAATGTCCCCTGTGGTGGACTTAAACCTACATTTCCAACCATTATTATCTACTGCTGAGTCATGGACAACTCAAACAAGGCTTTAAACACCATTTTTATATATCTGAGAGTCATTTTATGAAGCTGAAACTATTATTTGCAATAGAAGGACTTTGTGGCCTGATGCTAATGCTAGCATAATTAAAAACATGACTGTGTCTTTATTCAATAAACATTCAGTGTAAGCCCAATACTTAATTTGAAGATGACCTTTCATTTGGCCCTTTTGGATTGTCTTTTGAGTCTCCACAAATATAAATGTTCATTACAGTGAGAAGGATCTTTATGAAGTGTGCCACAGACGGCATATTTACACACATCAGCTGCCAGTATCCTGACCCAGATCCTGAGGTGTTCTTGTGAAGTCATCCTGGTATTTCACCAAATTTGACAACACAAGCCCAAAATTTATACACCTGCATCAACAGGTAACCTGAATCTTGTCATGTCCTCCAGTTCCCATTGAGGTTTCTGCCACTGATCTTTCAAACCCACTAAGTCTCCATCAGTAGACGTTCTTGCTGTGTGTACTCCTTGTTCATACAAGTCTCATCATGCATCCAAAACAAACAGAGCTCATAATTCTAAGAAAAATTGCCAAATTATCTTGCTGGGCAGTGGTTGTTTTTCCTGTTTTGAACCTCCCTGTAAACAGCAGATCCACACGCTGTCTGACTTCTGTGCAGCGGCTATTTTAGTCTGGTCTATGCTTGTTTTTCTGTTTATGAATCTTCTTAAGGTGACCAGACTCATTTGACAGACTCAGTGACATTTTTGTTACGTACTAATGAAATTCTGTTACTTATATGGCTCAAAAATGCATCTCTGCAGTAATAACCGGCTAAAATGTGTTATAGTCTATTGACAAAAGCAGTACTTCTGTTATCCAAAGAACTGAAGGATGTCATGTTAGTCATGTGTCTACAGAGATTTCGTTTTTTCTTTGTTCAGTAACTATGCAAACTTTTTCCACTGACTTTACAGGGAAAATGACATAGTAACCAGGGAATGAGGAACAAAATATTATGTGACCATTAGTTATTGTTTATTGCTCCCAATCCCCCAGAGTAAGTGAGATTAAGAATACCTGTTTTGGATAAATGCCTGAAATAAAGTTTGTGGTGAGCGCACATGAGATTTCAGTGTTTAATCGGGGGTAATAAAATGCATCTGATGTTGCCTGCTTTTGAATCTTAAATTGTGTGTACATCAGTTCCTAACTAATTGCTATACAAGGACTACAAAAATGACCAGGACTTGACAGTGAGCATTTCTGAATGTTTTTAAATAATGACTAAATAATTCACTATTGTGAAAACCATGAGGACCAACTTGATTAGGTCATTCAATTATGAGGAAACTCTCAAACAAGAGGTCACAATAGGATGTTACGCATCTGCAATATTGTAGTTACCACTGCCGCCATTTTGTAGTTTCATAGTAGCTTACCATAGGTTTTTACTAACGTTGATCATGTTTAAGTGTAAAACATCATAAAAAGTAGGTTAATTTGTTAGAGGGAGATGTCAGCTTTTTTTTTTCTTTTCGTGTCTTTCCTCACTCCCGAGTGCATGACAACCAGATGGACACCATTCTTTCAACTGTGCGGCCAGTAACAAGAAAAAGACAGGCAAAGCTCACCCACTGCTAATTAGCTTAGCTCAAACACTAGAAGTCAATGGGAAGTGTTAGCCTGCCTCTGCCTACAGTCATCAGATAAACTCTTCAGCAACTCTAAACGGTCCTGTGTGCTTGTTGTGACTCTTTTTTTTTTTTTTTTTTACCACACTATGCTACATTATCTTCTACTATCATCATACTATGTTCTTCTACTCCTGCACAGAGGCTTGTTTTGTTGACCTACTTTCACGATGGTTTGTGCTAGAGATGTTTTCACGAATGAGTCGAGTCTTTTGAACAACTCTTGTAAGTGAACGATGAGAACCAATTCACAGTTGTGAGTGAGCCGTTCGTTTGCGAGCCATTCTTAAATTTGCAGGCAATTTGCATTTAAGAATGACTCGCAAAACAACTAACTAATCTTATGTTCAGTACAAAGCTTTTTATCAGCAATGATTCAAAAGACAGTGAAAAATCACAGTCGAGGTAACTTGCAAACCTCGCTGTTGGCCTACAAAAATACGTCAACCCTGCACCACTATATCGGTGCACCACTGGTCTCCAGGGATGGAAGTATCAGTACTGCAGTATTGAATATAAACACTTTCACAAGTATTATTTTGGTATTGACTACTTACATAGAATATTGATACCATGTTACTATGAGGCCAATCAGACAAATGAAACTGCACTCAGTTGCATCTACAAGCTTTCACACAGACAAACTATAATTGGAATAACAAAAAGAAAACACAGTCCTATGCATTGGTACCCTCCACAAAATATTTTATAGTAACTCTCAAACTTAGAAATAATTAAGTTTAGTTTAAAAATATTAATTGAAAAGTGGAACATAGGGCTACTTGTTTTTTCTAGTTGTTGTATTCTGTGCGTATTTGTATTTATGGAATAGTTATCAAATGATGTTATAATATACTGTTCAATGACAGAATCTCTCATAAATGCATCTTTGGATTAAGAATTCAAAGTAAACCCTCCCTTGAGCTGACTGTCTAAATTATGTGTTTTCTTAATGTGCTTTTGGTTTTGGAAAATGGCAAATTTATAAACATTCTCAATACATCACCTTTTCATTTTAGGAGATGACAGGTTTTGGGATTGGTATTGGTATAAAAAAAAATTAGGGATTTGAAAAAGTGTGGCATCATCCATCACTACTGGTATC
Organism: Cetoscarus ocellatus; assembly: GCA_037902135.1. NCBI lineage: Eukaryota > Metazoa > Chordata > Actinopteri > Labriformes > Labridae > Cetoscarus > Cetoscarus ocellatus. The sequence continues at coordinate 957,844 of JBAMNC010000650.1, forward strand.
CCACTATGCTGCTGCTTAAACAGACATTTTGAATGACACTGTGTCACACTTTAAGGTGTGACAGTATAAAATGGTTCCCTATGACTGCCTGTGTATGTCCATATGTTTTCAACAGATGCTACAACAGGCCAGGGTGCTCGACAATGTCTTTTTTAAATACTGTAGTATCTTAACTTGATCATTAGATGTGTCTCAAACTGAAATCTAATCAAACATCTATAAAGAACACCTGCTAACTCCAGTTAACATGATCACAAGTCAAACTGTAACACTGCTCAGCCTTTTTCGTGGAATAAATTTGAAAATTTAACACTCTTTTCATAGAGGCTGCAAGAGCGTTGTTAAATGCCATGGACATTGTTGCATGCTATTTGCAGTATCTATGTTGTGCCTCTGCCTTCATGCATGTGTGCAAAGATGCTTTTGAAAACTTCACGTGCCGACTGAAAATCCCTGTTTTCAAAAATGCCCACATAGGTGTGTACATAGTGGCCTTGGTTATCAGGCTTTTTTTTGCCAGGAAACTGAATAACAAAAACATCAATATCATTACTCAGCAGTGAAAATGACTGACTGTGAACAATCACCTTTCTTGCATCTGTTTGTTCTAAAGAGGCCTTAGTATCAGTCTCAGTCTGTGTTATAGTTCAGTCTACTCTCAGTTAAAAGCCCATTCAGTTGGTTTAAGTTTAAAATTTGATCTTTAAGCAGAAAACTGTCCCTGCCCTCTACAGTCATGTTGGGCCATTTGTTGTTTTAGTGTCTCCCTGTAAACCATCAAAACATCAAACAGTGAGCATGACTGAAGTGCCCTCAGAAAATCACAGACTGTTGTTGTGCCTGTCATCTTTATCTCAGGAAGAAGTCTTTGCATTTCTCTCCCACTCTGCGAAACACACTTGATTTTCTCCCATCCTGCCTGTCCGTCTTCCTCTGTCTCCTCTTGACGGTTTGACAGCGTGACAGCGGTGGAGAGACATCTTCAGTCTTCTGTGTGTGAGTGTGTGTCTGTCAGCAGGAGTGAGATGTCTGTCTTGGCACCACTGATTGGTTCGTGTGTGGGAGTGTGTGTCCATGCTTGTGTGAATTTTGATGCTGGTTTGAGGATACTTTAGTTGTGCTAATGTTTTGAATACTGAATATGTTCAGCGCAAAGTCCTGTGTTGTTTTCTGTCTTTGCTCTGTCACTCTATATTCCTCTAATTTTCATGAAAGTATGTCACAGCATTAAAGCATCAAAGGATGAGGCTTGTCATTCGCATTATTTCCCAATTACAAAGGCTCTGATGATATGGCACAACCCAGTATTTTATAAAGCATTTCAGATATAAATAGACTGCAGTTTTAATAGCTTCCAGGAACACTAAACCAGCAGTAAAAGGGAAAAAAATGAGCTAAATGTTTTACTTAGGAGCCTTTCAACACAGCTTGATTCTCCCAAATATTTTATTATCCTGGCTGCTTGCTGTGCAGTAATATCTCAGGGCGATTCTACCTTCTAATTGCCTGTAAACATGAGTTACTCACATGCTTGTAAATGCATTTCAGGATTTGCAGAATTAAGGAAAGAAGTAGTGTATTTCAGCAGTTAATTAGGAATGCATGTGATTGTAAGGCTACACAATTAAAGTCAAATAACTAATTGGCGCAACGTTTTCGGCAGTGTAGCTCAGTCCATGAGGGCTTGGGCTGGGGACCAGGGGACCAATCGAACCAAGCTTGGAAGTTGGATGGTTACTGGGGAGATGCAAGCTGATTTCCTGGGGCAGTGGCACAAGTTATGGCAGTAATGCAGCTGAAGGGGTTGGTGTCGCTTGCCTCCAGAGCCTTATGATGTACAGTACGCACTCTTGTGTCCTTAAACTTCATTGCACATAAACACCAAGGAAAGTGGGGGTTGCTGGTGGTGCAGATAAGTCGTCAGGACTGATGAATGGTGAAGGGTCAATCCAGCATGTTCTTCTGACCTGACCTGACTAGATGACGAGATTTTCACAAACTTTTTTTTTTCATCAATTGATGCCCACAATCCAGGTCAAATGCTCTGTTTAAACTCGAACAGAGCTGCGTGCCACTGCAGCCACTGTTGCTCCTTTGACTACATTCAACTTGGCAAAATGCCCTTTAGCTCAGATACAAACAGAGGACAGTACACAAATGAATAGTATCAATAGCAAATTGCCAAAAGGAGTTGGTGGTGATCCAAATACAGATGCGGATCAAGGCAATTTTAAAGGACTTTTTAACAGTGTGAGGTAGGGCAGTTTTACACGTCTATGATAATAGCTCACCCAATGATGTTGGAAATGCCTTGGCGGAGGTTTGTACTCTTGGACCACTTCTATTTTATTTATTTTTTCATGTTTTTCTCTTCGAACTGCTTCCTTCATGTTTTGTTACATTCATGGTCTCTAAATGTGTCCCAAGATTGACTTTAAAGAAGTCATATTTTCCCTTTATTCGTATATTAAAGTTAAATGACAAAGTATTTTCACATTTGTTAATGTTCAAAAACCCTTTTAGTTTTCACATATTGGGCTCTAATTTCAAGGCGCAGCGCAGGTGACAATGGTGGGAATCACATTGGCAAGTCAATCCAGGGGGGTCTGGGGAATAAGATGTTTCAGGCAGCTACTGGTACTGTTGATATTTAAATAGATCATTCTTTTATACTTGAAATAGTCTCACAGCAGAGGCAGTATCAGTTACTTAGGATCTAGTTGATATCAGAAGTAAAAATGTTATCTGACTTTAATCCAAGTAAAGGTTGAGTTCCTGTCCATCTTTTGTCCTTTCCATTGATCAGCAGAGTCCCCTGTGTCCTGCTGCTTGGCAAAAAAAAAAATGACAACCCTGCAAGTGATTGAGTTAAGAAGCTGAGGTGAATTCAAACATCTGGTCCTAACCTTCCAAAATAGAAATAATAAAAGTTACATGAAACTGTCATTTTCTGTAATTTGACCCCACATCTTCATAACGCTATTCAGAGATCCCATATCATGCTTTCTAAGTGTTATATTGCCTTTAGAGTGTTTAACTTGTCATCACAATGGATCATTGTTTTGTCAGCAGTTTAAGGCCATTGGCTCAGACAGAGGGAGAATACAGCTGGTCAGGGGTACTCAATATGTAAAAATTAGATTTGTTTTTTACATTAGCGACAGATAACATACTCTAGCACAGAGGTTTTCAGACTGTTTTTGCCCACACAGGCACACCTACTAACAAGCCAGAATGTCAAGGCACACCATCAAGGTCAAGGTAAACTTGATTCTCTCTGAAGGGCAGTTTCCATATATACAGGAAATACCCTCTTTTCTGCATGTAAAAAAAAAGACAAGCAGGTGTTTGCTAATAAAATATTTATTGACAAAGTAGATTTTGACTAGTTTTTGTTTGGCTGTATTAATACATTACGGTTGCAAACATTTCTAAGGCATACCTAGACTTGCCTCAAGCCACGCCATTTGAGATATGAATCCCAGTTAAGGAAAACTGTGACCTCCTGAAACTGTTTGTCTCAAGGTAAATGTTTACATTACGAGGTCTACTCAACAGGCCCGTTTGGGTTTTTCAGGCTTCTCCTGCACACCTTTCCTCCCTCCTTAACGTTTTTTCTTGTTAATTTTGACTGTTTCTACAAAACAGTATGATTCAATACAATATAGTTTGTTGCCCTCATGGGGAAACTGCATTTGACCTCAAGTGCTGCATACGTTTAGGCTCCTCCACAGCATATTCAAAGGCATGCCAACATGCCATTTAGACACCAGCACATGGCAGCAACAGTCTGTGCAGTTTTAGAAGGCTGTGACAGGAGAGACATTGTAGACACATAGCAGAGCGAGCAGTTTGTTGTTGCTGTAAATCTAATAGCAGTGTTCATATCCTCTGCGCTTCTCTGGACTCATTTTTATGAAGGTTATTATTTTTATTAGTGAGACAACTGCACCTGATATTGCACTGTGATTTTTTTTTATACCCACCTATCCCACGACTGGCTTCAAAAATAACTGTGCTGTTATTTGATTTGTGCTCTGGCTTCTGTGTCAGACAGAATGAGAGTTAAACAAAGTGGCAGTAGTTTGATCATTTTTTAATTGATTTTGGAAAAGGCAGCTAACAGTTGTACAGCTTTCATGAGGGAATAAATAAGTGCCATAGTACGAATCAGAGAGTGTGGGCAGAGTACTCAAATCTCTTTTTCTGAATGTACACACAAGTGCAGAGAAATGATTTTCTTTAGATGCAGAAATCTATAAATATTTTCATAGTGCTGAACTTTCTACCCCTGCTACATTATAATTTTAATACTCAGATGTCAAAGGGTTTATAAAGCAGTTCAGATGGAGTCTATACAATGGTAACACCAGCCGAGAGACATGTGAGGGCATATGAAACCAGCATAATGAAAGATTGTGTGGACAGAGATAAGAATGAGAAAGAAACCATGACCTTGGATGATTTTAATGACAGACTCAATCATGCACCCACCTTTGATAAAAAAAAGAGGGCCTTTATTACTGCAGGAAGGGAAAACCCTTTGAGGGGTTATCGACATTCTGAAAATAATAAACTAATCAGATGTGTGCCTGCGGGGGTTTCAAGTGCAGTGGAATTTCCCCAATCCTTGTTTTTCTAGCGGGGGAATTACCCCTTAGAACACCTGATGCCTCATGTCATGTCTAACACACACAAACACACAAGTACACATCCTAAGTCTCGTCAAAGTGACAGAGGATTATTTGTCTGCTCGTGTCTCTTTGGTCAGAGGCTTGTTTTCAGGTCACAGTCGTGCCCCCGTCTGTCAGACTTGTTTGACATATCCCTCTAATATACAGAAACAAAAAAAGACACCTGGTTTTGTTCTGTGTCCTCACATAAACCCAGTTCTTTGAGAAATAGCTCTTCTTCTATTGGGGTAATTCAAGATGAGGTCAAGGTTGCTTATCATTGTTGTTAATTAGGCTGTGTCACTCATATGTAACGACTTAACCCATTGAGATCTGCTTAATTGTATATTTCATAAGTAAATATACAAGGGACCTTATTCCATAATGAGACATTGAAACAAGGAGTATGGAAGGAAACCATCACCATAGCTGTTTTCCTAAGCTAATTATTTCAAATAGATTGAAGAACAAATCAAGGATAGTCTATTTAATGTGCTGTGAAGTTTTGTGTATATCAAACTGAGTACAGAAAATCATTTATACTTGCTTTAATACACATTTTGAATTATATTTTTCAGTTTTTGGCAGCCTCTTTGATTATAGGTTGCAGGGATGGGGTAAAGATGGGATATCTATTCCAACATTTTCCAATCATATTAACAATCTTATAAACTGATTGTGTTGTTAGTGGTTATTGATAACTGCTATTGATTATTTAACCCTTTATATACCATAAGTTATAGTAATAATTGTGTAGTCTATAGCCTACTGTAAATGGCACTAGAATGTTGTACAAGATGTACCTATTCAAGCTCAAAGAGGGGAAAAATGGTTTAAACTTTCTTGCATCAAGCAAAGTCCACAAACTAAGAGTCCATGTAGCTGTGCGGCTCTTTTGCTTTGTTAAGTTTGAGCCCTTTCATGTTACAAGGTTCAAGGTAGTTTGCCCTAGAAACAAGATAATTTGCCATAGACCCACAGTCAAAGGTCTCCCTTCCCACTTCCACTGCTCACTTTTAGTCTTTACTGAGGAGTCTTTTATTGTTCGGACAATTGTGCAAAATGTTTATTTTTTAGTAATAGTATAAGACCGTTTTCTTTACATGCAGGATTATGACCTATCAGGGAAATAAAATGTTAAAGATAAGACACACTGCCAGTCTACTCTGCAATTTTGCAACACTTTGTTCTCCATCATGTCTTGTGCTGTAAATCAGCTGCTTGTAACGGAATGTTCATCCACGTGATTTTGTCTGCATTTTCAATTTACTCATGATAAAATAAACAGAGTTAAAATGGAACAAATTTGACTTTTGAAAATATCACTCCGAGATTTATGCGTACAGGATGTAGTGTGTTAATGACAGGAAATTCATCTTTTTGCAGTAGAAACACATTTAGAAACCGGGAAAGCACTTGTAGAGCACAAACCTCCGACAAGGTAGCTCACATATTGCTGTTACATGTATAAGCAATGGTTCCACAATAAATTTACCATCATAATATGATCCCTTGACCCTGAAAACCCACGCCTAGCACTCAGAATCATTTTGAAATCATTGTTAGTTGGACAGTTATTGAGCAAAAACAATCATCCACTAATGGCAGTTATCTAGATCACCACCAAAAATCTAATAATTTTTAAGCTGGGTATTACCAACATCTCCTGAAAATTTCAGCAAATTCTGTTAAGTAGTTTACAAATAGACAAAGAAACAAACATAACCTCCTTGGCTGAGGTAATAAACTGTGATATACACATAATCACTGAAAACTCTCATCAACCTCTCTGCATTACCTCCCTGAAATAAGCACATGATTGGTTTAAAAGCACTTTCATGCAAACATAAGCTTAGAAGAGAGTTCTTCATTCCTGCAGATAAAATCCTCCACTTTTTTCTCCTCTCTGACTTCAAAGACCATGATGCAATACTGCACTGAGCCATTTTCTTCCCCATGTAACAGTACAAAGGAAATTAATGAATGTGATTTTTTTCTTTCACTAATTTTCAAAATTTCAGTTAGACTTTGTAGTACATTTGGGTTAAGACCCCACTGGTGCATGGATGCTTTGTTTTTTTGTATATTAGACCATGTTCAGTGTGTGATTGTGGCACCTGCAGTCATGACAGTGCCAACAGGACCGTACTGTATCTTTTCAAGCTCTAGACTTTTATTTTTACTAATTTTTTGGGGAAATCTAAATATGATTTTCAAAAATTACATTAAAATGATTTTTGACCTTTGATCCAAAAAACTAAAGGCATAACAAACATTTTCAACCCTACTTCTATTACGGAATTTATTACAGTATAAACAACAAAAAATGGTTATAGAATACAAAGTACCGCTCTTTTATTTGTTCATTTTTATTTATGACATTATTTTGATTTTGTAAATGCCATTAATAAATAAAAAAACAAAGTGCGTCATCACGTTATGACTCCTGAGTATCATATCAGCTTTGTGTGAACATATGTGCTGTGATCATGTCTCTGTTGTGTTAATAAAATCCCCTCTTTGAACACACAGACTTACATACAGGCGTATGATCTTATGCTGATTCCACGTCATTAAAAGCCTCAGGCATTTTGACGTTCATGCACATTTTCTATATGGGGCTCTAATCAAAGCCAGCTCCAGGCATCCTGCTGGCACCCACACACAAGCGCTGTGGACTGGAGTGTGATGTTATTTTCCAGGCTGAGCTAATTGTCTCTGGGGCTCAGTTCTCATCTCTCTGGTTGCAGTCGGACTTTGCTGTATTACATGATGCAGCCCCAGACCCCTGGGATGACTCTAATGAAGAGTTATGAGAAACGAGATGCCTCTTGGCCACGGACAGAGATAGAAAGAGGGATAGAGAGAAGATACTGAGTGGCCATCAACACGGAAACGAATTCAGGTGTATCTGCACAAGTGTTTGATCATATAGGCATTTCATCCTCACAGAAATTGCGTTTCAGGCGCTCGAAAATGCACATTTTTGAAAATGAGTCCCAGGTTGAATAAATCTGAAAACACTGGCTGAGCATTTCCATGTGGACAACAAATACGGATAGCTTCAGAGACTATGACATCACAGCCCCATCTCTCACTGAAACCGCATGCTTGAACCCTGACAACAACAGAAACAATGGTGGAATACAGCGTCCTGCTCATGCAGCAGAAGCCACTGAGCTTGTTATGGCTTTTATAGCAAAAACTTCGGCTCCTCCACAAGTGTGCAACAAGAGGACACGGAGTACAACGTATGCCAGTGTTGACATTTCTCATGATGTATGTGCATGCTTCATGTCTTCTTCTCTGGTTCTGTCTGTAGAAGTGTTACACTTACAGGCCTAGCATCTATACCACAGCGTTTTCAGTGTTTTCCTGCAGACAGAAACATTTCTTGAAACAATGCCGACTTTACAGAGAACTTTTTTGTAATACCAAAACATTTTCGTTTCCGTGTGGACAGGGCCTGAGAGATAGAAGAAGACAGCGAAATGAAGAGCAGGAGGAAAGGAGGGAAACAGCATGCAGTGAGGCAGAAAGATGGATGGAAGAAAAGAAAGGAGAAGAGGCTATCAGAGGAAAGACCTATATGCTTGGAGGAAGCCCTGGCAGGGCAAAACAATGTTCCTGCAGTGCACATCCCTGCAGGCAACATTTACACCACAAACACCAGGAGGTGTGTGCTATTATCGGACTTGAATATTACATTTTGTCATCCTCACATGTCAGTAAGGACTTCTCAGTTATCGATTGGTCAAACTAGTTGTTAGTTTCAGTTTTCAATGATTTTACCAGTGATCAGCAACTGGTGACCCTAGGGTGACATCAGGTGCCCAACAGCTTTCAGTCTAACCCCCAGAATATTATCAATTTTCAGAGAACAGTAGGAGGAAATAACATGCTTATATTTTAAGGGTTGCTTTTTTATAAATACATTCATACATTAAAGCAGCCCCCCACCTCATTAAAAAGCATCTATCCATTATATAGACCACTTACCCTTGTCACTCGGGGGCTGGAGCCTACTGACTCTGGATCAGGGTCAAGTTACACCCTGAACCGCTTCCAGCAGTTCACAGGACCACATAGAGAGACAACCAGTCACACCCACAAACACAGCTAAGGCTAGTTTGGAGTCACTAGTAAACCTAATAAGAAACCAGAGTGCCTGGAGAAAACCCACGCAGGCACAGGGAGAACATGCAAACTCTACACAGGAAGGCCCTGGTTGACATGGGGAGTCAAACCAGCAACCTTCTTCCTGTGAGGCACGTGCACTAGTCCATTGCCTCATCTTGCCGGCCCCCAATACCAATAAACACTTACGATTAAAACAGTTTCATCATGAATGACTTCATGTTTGATCTGTTTTACAGACGTCCAAATTTTTGCCATTATTGGTAAATATTCAACCTGAAGTATGAGTTCCTTTGAGTCAAACCCAGTGATGGACAACCTTACAACCTCAAAAATGAGTTGTCACAATATCTCAGTTGCCACCAGGCTGGCAGCAGTATGAGTAAGAGGGATGGACGTCAACTGTAAAGGCTTACGCTACTTTCAAAGGATTATGTGTTGATTAGACCATTTATATCAGGGATGTACAAAACTGTGCTGTTGTTTTTTTTTTGCTGATATCAAAGTGTCAGTGTTTCCAAATTTATTTTGGCCAGTACCAATATAGATATTAATAACATGGAACAAAAACTGAAAGAAGGTTGTTGTTTTATACTGGAACTATAAACAAAACATATATTTTTTAACTGTAATAGTATACCATACCATTATATCTACTTGCAGCTACTAAGGGCTGTAGCTCAAGATTTAGTTTCTTTTTTTTCTTTTTTTCTTTTTTTCTAACTATTGTCAGATGGCTAGATGACACCTGACCAAAGCTTGTGAACAAACTTTGTTTACTGCGCTACACTTTGTTTGGCTGTCCAAGATTTATGCTGGATGATGGTCAGATAATCATAAAGGCAGGGCTGATGTTGCCAAAGTTTACTTTTTCTTTTTTTTGGGGACCCAGTTGCATCAACTTAATTCTCCTTTTGCTTTGCCGTTTGGTTTTATTTGCTTGTGGCTGTTGCCACTGCTAAGTGCTCTGTGCTCTCATTGTCCAGAGTCCATGTTGTGACTGAAACAATTGTAGGAGGCAGGACAAAAAGCAAACATACTAGATGTTCTGTTGGGGTTCATTAGGCTTCCAAGATGTGGCCTTAAATGTTGTTTATTGTGACACACTACAAAGGGTTAAATGGCCAAATATTTGAGCAGGCCTGTCAAACTGGGACATAACCATACTTACAATAAGTCTCACCCTGGCATAGTGGACCTGCTCTCCCTATTCTACTGCCTAGATGAGTTGGCAGATAGCATCTTGTAGGAAAGATTGACTTCATTCTGATTTGAAAAATGAAGATAAAGTTGTTAGTAGATTGTGCCAGCTTATTACTGGTATGTAACCACTTTAGACTTGAAGAGATGCATAAGTGCATTAATCACAGGTAAGATTACATGAACCTGCATGGAAGCTGGTGGTGCTAATTCTCATATTAACTCCTCTCTGCATACCATTGTACCTGCAAAGTAATGCAAATGGCTTAGTCCAACACTTCAACTTCATAAAAATCATCAGTTTTTGTAACTAAAGTAAAGCAAAATTGAAAATTGCACTATTGTTGGCAGAGTTAATGTAAATTGTAAAACGACCAAGAACAATGTTTGACCAAATGATTGGTTTAAACTATTAAAAATACTTTAATCGTATTATTGTTCAGGATTTTGTAGACTTTTGATAACATTTCACAGTTAACACATTAAATATGGGAGGACCTGCTGACAAGAGTAGGTGACAGGAACTGACAAAACGTGATTGAACTTTTGGTATTACTATTGATAATGCTAGTGATTATTTCAATCACAATAAAACCTGTTGAGTAGGTTGCATGATATAGGATAGAATCTGTTTTAGGGTTCTCTTGGAGAGTAGTTGTTCCTAATACCATCTGTTTTCACTATCACAACCCACATGATGTGCTGCCTGCCTTCTCTGGTCATTAATTCAGGAGTCATTTCAGTCCAACCCTTCACAAAGTTTATGTGCTATTCAGTGTACTTTGTTTTATTCAGACACAAGACTGAAATCTAATGAGGGAGAAAAGCTGCTAAAACATGATGCTTCAGAGTTACTGTCAACCCCTGCATGTTTTGTGCATCAAAATGGTTGGTTGTAATCCACAATGAATGAAGGCAATTCTTTATTACAGTCTGGGTGTTAAATAGTCCACACACAATATGGTTTGAATAGTATTAAGCCATGTAAACTCCAAAAGGTGAAATTAATTATTGCCTCGATTGCACAATGAAGCGTTTGCTCAATAAAAATGATTATAGTAGCAAAACACACCAATCATGCTCATTTTTCTGCCCCATTTGCTACCATGTCAAGGTATAAAATCAAATTGTGCCAACTATTTTTGATCATCTTAAAGCACCAACACTTATTTGAAGTTTCCCAGATTTGTGCAGTCTGTTCTTGTTTTGTGTCTAAATATGGAGATCTGTCAGCAGCATCATCAGCATCCTGTCCAGGGGCTGATCATGTAGTAGCAATGGCTAACCAGGGCCCGCTGAAATGTAATTGGTCGTCTCAAGTCCAAAACCAGGATACTGTCAAGGTAAGATATATTAAAGGTGCCCTGTCCTCCATTTTTTTTCTGAATGTGGACCTTGATGAAAAAACATTTAGCCTGCTCTGATGTAGAGAGTATTGTTCTTAGCTTGGACTGTCTTCTTTATGTAAGACTTGTCTTCTAGCCAAGTTTTATTTTACAGACTGGAAAACCAGTAGTTTGGGACCATCCTTAGCACACATTATACATGCAGTGCCATAGCGGTGTCATGTATCCTGTGAAAAGGGGACAATATTTTTCTTTCGGAGTGTTAATGTTCAGATATTATCACAGTAAAGTCTAAACTTTCACATTGTTGTCAAGGGGGATGTTTAGTGTTCTGTAAGTAGAACAGAACTGCATTATTTGCATTTTTATGTAGCGTTTGGGGCTTCAGCCTGCTGGCCAGCATTATAGTTTAACTGTCCTCCAGAGTGCTAATATGAATTATCTTCAGGTTGTACAAGCTGTGTTTATGTCGTCTCTCCCTCGAGCTCTGCCTGCACGCACAAGGCTGTTTTCTTCCCTCTGACCCTCTCTCTCTCTTCCTTTTCGATAAATATCCTCTTGTGCAGTGATTACTTTTCTGAATGCTCAGACCTGGAAGGCTTGTTTTCTCACTGCTTGTTTGTCTTGTTCTTGCTCACTTTCCATGTTTGTGTCTGTGGGAGGACAGTTTTTGGTTTTCACTCTGACCCATTGTGGGTTTTACTGAAAAACATCTCAAAGATTTAAGAAACATTCTGTTTTCAAACTGTTTAATGCATGACATGTCCTTGCATGATGTGGTTGTGTTAGTCAAAGTATTTTCTACAGGTTGTGTTTTTGAGAGTCATCTTTAACTGGAATGAGATTAATGAATATTGAATCAGAGTAATTGCTCAGAGCCCACTGACTGTTTCTGTAGGGCAGGTCAAAGGCCTCCATTTTTGACAAAATCAACAAATCTACTGCTGACTTCCAGCTTAAAAGTACTTTATAGGTGTCAAAACTTAACACTTACACAAAAATGAAGCAGTTAAACACAAAACTTTCCTTAACTTTGACATTGATAAAAATGTTCATCTCAAACTTTTATTGTTAAGTTACATTTCGATATCTGTGAAGACAAGATGAAACATTTATTATTTGTCATTTACAGTGAAAAACCATCTCTGTGTAACCATATGGTGCCATATTTTCTCTCACAATTTATCCATTTCTTTCCACCCACTCAACAGTCCCCCAGGTGCCTTTGGATCATACAGTCTGTCTCTTCCTATCTTCTAGCATCATGTATAAATGAGTCATGTCCTCAATAAAACATTACAAATGAAATTTGTTTTTTAATCAAATAAAATAACCATCAAGCATCTATATATCAATCCGTCTGTCTGCCTCTCTCTCTCTCTCTCTCTATCTATCTATCTATCTATTTATTTTTGGTGTCTTAGTTGTCTTATGCTGAGCACTTTGCTGGTCACTATCACCTGACCCAAGTTCTATCTATGGTTTGCTAACAGTTCTTTAAATATAACCATCTCTGGCCAAAAAAAAAAACTTTTTTGGGTTGGTGCAGTTGGTTCTCCGGTTAGCTCCAGAAGTTTGGAATCTTACAAGTCTATCTTTTAGTCACAAATGCAGACAGTCAAGAAACAAAATGTTATTATTTTTTTTTATTTAACTTTATTTAACCAGGAAAACCTCATTGAGATTAAAAATCTCTTTTGCAAGAGTGTCCTGGCCAAGACAGCAGCACATTGAACAGTTTTACACAAACACATGCAGTCATCAAACACATAAAACAAGAATTCAATACACTATAAGAAAGAAAAAGTCATAATTTCAGACAGCCAACTTTACTTGAGTTGTCCAGATGAGAAAGATCAAGTGCATCAGTCAAAACATCTACAGCCAGATGTGTCCGACTCCAAGTTGCTCACCATTGTCTTAAAAGTGTCCAGTGACACCAGATCTTTTAGTTTCAGGTCTTTTTGTAGATCATTCCAAGCATGTGGAGCCGCAAACCTGAAAGCCTTTTTCCCAACTCAGTTCTTACTTTTGGAACAGACAATAAGAAAAGATCCTGGGACCGAAAATTATAAGATGCTGTGCTCTTCTGACTGATGAAGGTCAGAAGGTAGGATGGGAGAAGACCAAGAATACATTTATAAATAAGAATACACCAGAGATTGAGTCTGCGTGCAGACAAAGAAGACCATCCAACACGAGCATACAGCAAACAATGATGAGTAAGAGATTTAAAACCTGTGATGAACCTCAGAGCTCCATGATACACAGTATCCAGAGAGTGTAAGCTTTGAGAGGATGCATGCATGTACAGAACATCACCGTAGTCCAACACAGACATAAATGTGGCAGAAACCAGCCTTTTTCTAGATTCAAAAGAGAGACAGGACTTTATTCTAAAGGAAAAACCTAACTTAAGTTTTAATTTTTTAACAAGCTGCTGAATATGGGCAGAGAAAGTAAGGGAATCATCAATTAAAATACCAAGATACTTGTAAGAAGAAACAAATTCTATCTGAGAACCCTCAGCAGTGATCACTGAAGGCAAGTTTGAAAGTTTGGACCTAGAATTAGAGAATAGCATAAGTTTTGTTTTGTCTGCATCTAAAACCAGTTTTAAATCATAAAAAAATTGTTGCAAGGTGTTAAAAGCAAGACGTAGTTCTGTAAGTTCTTGGACTGGTGTTGAAGCAGAAGTTTACATGACTGTGTCATCAGTATAAAAATGAAATTTTGCATTTGAAATATTCCAATTGATATTATTGATATAAATAATGAACAGGAGTGGACCCAGGACTGAACCTTGTGGCACACCTTTGGTAACAGTGAGAGAGCTGGATATGAGGCCGTCCACCTGCACAAACTGAGTTCTTTCAGTCAGGTAATTTACAAACCAGCCAACAGCATGATTTGACAGTCCTGCACTAGATAATTGATGAGCTAGAACTGAGTGGTCCACAGTGTCAAATGCTTTAGACAGGTCAATGAAGAGGGCTGCACAATGCGGTTTGTTATCAATAAAATCAATAAAATCATTAACAACACTAAGTGCAGCTGTAACCGTGCTGTGTCTCTTCCGAAAACCAGATTGAAAGTCTGATAAAATACTGTACTCAGTTTAAAAAAATCCTTCAGCTGATCACTAACCAGGGACTCAAGAACTTTGGACGGGACAGACAGCTTGGAAATAGACCTGTAATTGTTTGAAATCGAGGGATCACCCCCTTTGAGCAGAGGGGTGACATAAGCTGACTTCCAGACAGGAGGTATAGTGTTATTGATCAAGGACAGATTAAAAATGTGAGTTAAAGGAGGGGCAATAAAATCAGATGCTAACTTTAAAAAGTAAGGCTTGAGGCTGTCAGGGCCTTCGCTTTTTGCTGTGTCTAAAAATCTGAGTGCTTTGTGAACCTCGGAAACTAAAATAGGATAAAAACTAAAAGAAAGTCTGGACTGATTCTGGCTATCACTAAAAGAATTAAAAGAAATAAAGTAGCATTAAAATAGTATAGAGTAGTAGTAAAAGGGCTGTAGACACCAGCAAAGTCATTGTTACCATTTTAAAGTGGAGTTATTTTATCTTGTTGACCTTGCAAAGCAGCTGGGTTTGCTAGAATCAATGGCTGTCATATGGAAGATCTATCTTGCACAGCTTCAAGTTGAAACAGGGCGTAAATATTACGGCTTGAAACCGACGTGTGAATGTGGAAGTGCCAAAGCTGTAGTACCCTGAGTGTCCACTAGGGATTGGCTGCAGGAAAATGATACCTTAATAATTGCATGCGGGGCAAAGATGGTTTTTATGGCCTTAATAAACATCTTTACAGCCTGGTTCAAAAAACAGCTTCAGTCTCAAAATATAACACATCTATGTTCTCTCACTGCGAGGGGGTGAATTTTTTTATTTCACCCTCAATTTTCTTTTATTGAGGATTTCCAGTTTTGGAGATGCATTGTTGCCATTGGTCAGACGACCTTAAGTTCCACTTCAACATGGCCTTTCTTTGTGTTAGATGAAAGTAAAGTTTGGTTGAGACAGCACGTGCCGTATGGCAGCGTACATCAGAGGGCATCAACAGCATTCCAAGCCTCCAATGACATGGCTTCATTCAATTCGTTTACAGTCTATGGAAATCATCCAAACGCTCAGATGGGTTCATAGATTTGACAGTCAATGACCAGCACTGTAGAAGTCAGTGTCAATACCCAGAGTGCACATCAGTGTGAACAAAATGGTAACCTTTCAGTAAGTATATGACTTCAAATTTTCTCTAAATGGGGATATCAAGTTATTTAATGCATATAAAAGGAACTAAAGTTTATCCAATCAGGTCAACATGTCTTAATATGTGGGTTCACCTTTTAACCAACACTAAGTAGTTTTTTCCACCCTAATATAATATTTCTAGAGTCATTGTGACAGTGCATCACCTTAGAACAGGTTGAATGACACCTCTGTCATGGTCTGAGGGGGTCTGTATCACCTTCACTGGCACTATGTAACTTCGATGCAGATGGTAGGAACACTTCCACACTAAAAAACTACAGATTTTTCCTGCTTTGACTGCTTTACGGCATATGTCACTTCCCCCTCGAGGCGAAAGCTAAACGTTGGGAAAAGGAGAATATAAAGCAGTTTTGAATTTTTAAAACAGATTTAATGAACAGAATTTAGTTTAAAGTAAATGTGCACTTATTTTCCTAATGGAAATGGGGACCTCTGGCTCACACACCTGCATAGTGGGTGGCGGTATTACTCCTCTGACGTTGGATGCCATCTGCCATTAAACAAGAAGAAGAAAGCTAAATGTAGAGCTGTTATCATGGCGGAAGCAACGAAAAACCCAAAGAAAGAAAAGTTTTATTGGAGGAGACGAAAAAAATAAAGCAGAAGAGTAACAAGCTAAATGCCCGGACAGGGATAAACATTGGCCCGGCATTCACTTGCTGGCGTGAGCTGAAAGACGAGGAGGGATGTCCGACCGATGCTGGTTTTGCCCTGTTATTGTTGGACTTGTAAGTACATGATGATGTATTTGAATAGAAACATGATCAGACTGTACCTTACCAGTCCACATGGTTTATTTGTCTCTCAGGACGTCCTGTCGGCTTGCTTCGCCTCCCTCTGTATGTCAACAAATGCACGTTGGTGTGAAGTGCTCTGTTTTACGACCGTGCAGTTACACTCAACGACCATAGAGGCCCCTAGAGAGCTGAAAGCCGGCATCTTACATAGTGTGGCTTTAAAGTGGTCATGTTAAATAGGAATAATGGCCCCTAGCATAACAACTACATGATCAAAAATATTAAACAATAAAAATATTGATTGTCCTCTGCGTTTGTGGCATCACAAAGTTGAAAACAAATAAAAATAAAAACAACAGTCCTGAAAATGAAAGGACTCCTTAATAAAACACCTACCTCCAAAGTGTTTTCAAAGAGGACCTAAGGAAGCAAAGAAATCCATTTTGAAATTCTTTTGCCTGCATAAAAAACCCCATTACTTTTTATGGCAAGAGCTGACCCTCCATGTGGATGACAGAGCAGCTTCAACAATTTTTGACTTCAAATGGGATGACCCGGTCAGGCCTTCGGAGGGTAGAGGAGTCTCTGTCCCTTTTCAGGAGAGACTCCTTTCTTTGACTTCCTCTCTTCTTTCTGCCTTCACTCGAGCCCAAATGTCAGCCAGCCTCATAGAAAGACAGAGAGAGAGAGTGGGAGATCTGCGGTCTGCCAGGAGAGAGCCATTGAAAGCATACATGATGACACACTTCCCCCTCTATTCAGCATGATGAGCTATTGAAAAGCAGGATGACATTTTACAATAATACACCATATAGCTCCAGAGTTTAGTGAGATGAAACATTATTCATAAATATGTGATGCCTGGCATTTATTGATGTTTGTGGCTACATTTGCTGTCATATCACTCTGCCGTCTAGCTTTATCTGTGAGGAAGATTCCACACCTTGACAAAGCATTGAACCATGACAGTCAGCTGTAATAATCGGCTATATAACCACAATGTTTAGCCCCAGGAATGTAAAGAGTCACCGTGGAGAATATGACAAGATTTATATGGCATCCTTTGCATAATCATAAAGAATGATTCGATATATGTTTGTGCAAGCACAGTAGTGTGATTGTTGAGGTAGCAGAGCCATAAGAATTGAGTTCAGGCTTTCAGTTTGTGTCCTAGTTTCCGGAGATTCTGCTACATCAGCCTGCACGCTAGTCTGCAAAATCAGTTTTAGGTGATGAGAAAAAATGATTTGCTTGACGTGGCTTCCCAAGGGAAAGTGTTTGAAAACTTCTGCTGCTTGTACTTACTGCTGAGAGATGACAGTGTGTTTGTAATGCACTTTGTGCCTGCTGCAGTTGCAATATCAATACAGTGATTGGGGAAATCAGATTGTCTTTTTAAGACAGGCGGGCGAGATGATGCTATAAGGCTTGTCTTCTCCGCTCGTCTGCCTCTGTCAATTTGTCCCCTTTTCACCTTCCTCTCCATGTCGTTCTTCTCCATCATTCCTCACTCCGTCAGAAGAGGCGCGCATGCTATTTCCCTTTTATGTCCCCAATTTGGCGTGAAGTCCCCATGAAGGGTGGTAGATTAGCGCCATTCTCATCCAGATAATTTAAACAGCTGCAGCGATGGCGGTGCTGCAGACATCTGACGCCTCTTGTCTCCTAAGAGACACTCTGGCTGTTGGTTGAATTTCTGTCGCTTCAGATCAGCCCAGCTGGAGAAACACTAAACAGGCACATTTTATTTGCTACAGGCCCCAACGGATGCTCTGGCTGCACAGTGCTAGGGCTGCAGTTTCAAGCGAGTATTGACTGTTGCACTCAGAGGAGTAGTGAGGGGACCGAGGGGGCTTAAATTAAGTTTCATAAGAAAAGAGAGGGTTGTTTGAGGAGAGCAAACAGACTTGTCTAAGTGTGTTGTTGCTAAAGTCTGTGGCTTTAATAGTAGATTCAAGAGCAAAACAGGAAAAACATTGTAAAGGGGGCATATGGTCAGCCTAGAGGGAGCATTGAAGCAGAGGTTTTTGCTCAGGCTTAATACTGGGCATGAGGCAGGAAACCTCTGGATGTAGTATCAGGTTTCTAACTAATTGTTTAAGATTAGTCATTTCCAGAATATTCTCATTTTCTTTCTCCTCTGCTACTCATGTAGAAAGTATTTTGTTAACGGTCAGACGTGAACTTACGGTAAGTTTCAGACCTTAAGTGGGAAACTGGATTTACTTGCCAGTAAAGAGTAGCAATTGTTATTCCTCTTTGGCTTCATACGTCACTACTTACTGACGAACAGAAGGCAATGTGTAGGACAAGCAAAATATGAGAAAATCTCAAAAGCAAGTTAGATTTTTGACATAGAAAGCTTTTGATTGAATCACATAAGCCTCCATTCTTTCTGTTATTTTCTCTATTCTCTCTCCAAACCTGACACAGTTTGAGTGGAGGGGTTGGGTACAGCTGATAGTTGTTAGCCTTACTGATTCTAATGTCAAAGTTTTGGCAGAATAAATAATTAAGAATATTTTTTGATTAAAAAAGGTCCTGTTGGCCAATTTAAGGACTAAATAATGTGCTGTCAGCTGTGACAGATTTATCTTTACCCTCAATCAACAAACCCTATTCAAATGAAGTTGGAACGTTGAGTAAAATGTCAGTAAAAACAGAGGACAATGATTTGCAAATCCTTTTTGACCTATATTTAATTGCATATTCTACAAAGACAAGGTGTTTAATGTTCAAACTGATAAACTTCTTTTTTTTTTTTTGCAAATATTCATTGAATTTGAATTTGATGCCTGCAACAACTTCCAAAAAAGCCTGGGACAGGGGCATGTTTGCCACTGTGTCACATCACTTTTCCTTTTAACAACACTCAATAAGTGTCTGTAAACTGAGTACACTAACAGTTAAAGCTTTGCAGGTGGATTTATTTCCTATTCTTTCTTGATTTCTGACTTCAGTTGCTCAAAAGTCCAGAGTCTCCTTTGTCATATTTTTGTGCTTCATAATGTGCCACACATTTTCAATTGGAGACAGGTCTGGACTGCAGGCAGGCCAGTCTCATACCCGCACTCAATTACAATGAAGCCAAGGTGTTGTAACACATGAAGAACACGGCTTGGCATTGTCTTGCTGAAATAAGCAGGGAAATTCCTGAAACAGTTGTTGCTTAGATGGCAGCATATGCTACTCCAAACCTGTATGTACCTTTCAACACTTATGGTGTCTCCAAAAAAGTACAGGTTATTCATGCCGTGGGTACTAACACAACCCACATACCATCACAGATGCTGGCTTTTGAACTTTGCACTTATAACGACCTGGATGGTCCTTTTCCTCTCCAGGGTTATGTCCATGATTTCCAAAAACCAATTTGAAATGGGAAATCTAAATATCACAGATGTGCAGATGTGTCGATCACAAACACACAAAAATGGTTTAAGTTTAGCATTGATGTCGCTGGATTTTAAGGTGACTGTTAACTCATAGTTACAGACACAAATGTTATTTTTCATAAAACATAACTCGAAACCACCTGAAAATTATTTCACTATATCAAAAGAAAGCAAAGGAAATATTAATAAAAAAACATGATCATTAGTTCTGAGATAATTATCTTAATGTAGAAAGACAGCTGATTTTAATTTTTCATATGAACGCCCATGGGCACTCAAGCCAACTCAGCAGATAGCTATTCAATATGAGCCAAACTGTCCATAGAGATAGTTTTCTCTTGCCACTGCTACCTGTCCTTAATGTTTCAGAGGTCTTTCCCAATGTGGCTTTATGAAGGTTGTCTGTAATGAAGAGGCAAGTTCCTTTGTAAAATGTCTTGAGAAAACTTGTTTAGACCATGTGCTTTACATATATGATTTACTGTATTTAACCGATTATAAAACTGGACCACCAAAATGAGCACAGTATACTCCTGAGCACAGTAAAATAAAAAAAGTCAAGAACCTCTTTTACATTGCCAGTTCAAGAGAGAACTTACAGAGCGCTCTGCCCTCAATGTTGATGTCACAGAGTTATAATCAGAAATCAGGCAGAAATCCTCTCACCACTAGGCTGGCATTGGAGATCAAAACAAAGGTGTGACACAGCTAAGCTGCTGGACTGGAGGGATGAACCAGTCATGTGCATGTATCTGAGAGTGAACATGAGCAGAGCATAACGGGGATGGACTATGTGCCCTGATTATGTATAGATGTGTCAAAGGCATAACATGTATCGAACCAATTAGTGTTAGCTTTGACTCCCTATACAAGAAGTGTGCACTTGGTGGCTGGAGATTTTGTTCTTAACATTTCATTGTTTTGTCCAAATGAAGGGCCAGATGGCTTATTTGATTCCTCTCCTTTTTGTTGTGCCACAAAAACACAGAGCTACAAACACATCAGCACAAGCGTCCCCAAAATAAAGCCCATTAACTGTGCAAGGCTGATTTGTCCCTTTTTTTGCTTGTGAACTTTATTAGTGCTTGCCAATATTTTGGCTTTTTGTTCAACCACAATGGTTACAAAATGCCAGATTTGATACTGGGACATGATTTTTATTCAGTGGTTTGGTCTTGCTCGCATGCACAGTATATAGAGACAGTGAAGCTTTGATGCCGTAGTGGTATCTATAAGCAAAAGAAAGTTAACAGAACATTTGTTCAAAGAAAGATGAGGGTGATGGTTTGATACTTTTGAAAATATGTTTTTGTCTTAAAGCCCTCACTGTATGGAAGGTGTTTTTTGTGTTTATATATCATGTCTGTTTTTATTTTATTGAGAACTTCTGGTATTAGAAATCAGGGACATGGTTGACATGGCTACAAGTCATGGAGTAGCTATTGGTCAGATGGCCTTAAGCCCTGCTACAAAACGGCCTCTACATCTGAGAGTAGGTTGATCTAAAGTTTGGTTGGGGTGACATATACAGTATGACAGCATACACAGATGTCCATCAACAATGCTTTAAAGACTCTTTTGATAATCAAACAACAGGCATCACATGGATTCATCCAATTTTTTCTACAGGTAAGATGTCTGATATGATTATTTGTGAAGTGAATACGAAGCCAAATAGTTCAAATTAGTTTAATCCTTCTTTGCCCAATGCTGACACAATCTGGTCCTCTAGAGCAGAGGTCCCAGACCACTGAGCAGCAGACCGGTACCGAGCCATAAAATATTTTGTACCTTTGCTGAATAACAGAGATGGAATTTTTTTTTTTTAAATTTTGACAGGATGACCACATTCTTGCCTGTCCACCTATGTAGCTTGACTGTGTGGACTAAACGCACAGGTCTTCTTACTTTGTCACCGCTGTGATGAATGTTAAAGTACCTTGAGATGAAGTCGTGGTTAAACATTGTGCTTATGCACTCTACCACCAGTGCTCTGGATGTAGTTGCAAATACTTTTGACTATATTTGACACAAGAGCACTCAACTTGCTAACGTGGAGGGGAAACATTCAGAGGTAAGAACTAACAATGACCCATCAGTAATCAATAGAATCATCAAATCAACTCACTTACGATGGATAAAATGCACATCGTATGCACACCATTTTCACACTCAAAAGGTGTTGACAGTCTCCCTGTCAACAGGTGACTTTTTGCCAACTTAAGCAGCTGATGAAAACAGAGCTGAGTCCTTATGAATGTCTCTTTATTGAGGATTTGAAAACAAACCCTCTCTCTGATCCTGCTTTATAGTGAGTTATAAGCCTATGTTATTGTTTATGATTTGTCTGCAAGTGTGAGGTCACATATTTAGACACACCCCCACCATGGAGGTCAGTCCAACTGATTGTCGCCTTGCTGCACACATCCTAAAGTTTTAACAGATGTGGACGACGACAAGACCAGAAATGCACTGAATCGTTGTCAACAGAAAAGGGAAAAGAAGGAAAAAAAGAGGATATGGCAAATTTTGAGGCACTATTGTTGATAGAAACTTGACTGTTTGGTAAATAAAAATAGATGTGAACTTGTATTGCGCTCTTCTAGTCATCAGACAACTCAAAGCACATTTACACCATAGGTCAAGCTTACCATTTACAAGTGTTGGGAGTAAAGCATCACAAAGTAATCCGCTCAAGTACATGTATTTAGTATTTAGTTATGCACATCAAGTGATCTGCTACTTAAATAACTCATACCAAAACAAAGAAATACTCTATGTCATTTCCCCTTTTGCTGCTGCAGAGCAAAAAGGCATTGATTGTGCTTCTTTCCTACTTGTTGTCACTTTGGCAAAGACCTGCAGGCAGGCTGACGTAGACATACGTATCTCTGTCAGCATGAAGTTAGTGGACTCATTTGATGAAATGAAAGACGGAGACCGAGTTACATTGTAAAAATGACTTTTGTTACATTTTAAGACAAAGAGACAAGATCAACATTGACATAAAATGTAGTTCAAAGCATTGTACTGTTTCAGTGAAATGGCTGTGATGTGATGTGATTTCAGTGAAATGCACTGTGTGTACAGTGCCTCTGCCTCTGCCCTGGTCTTTGTCATACTGTGAGCATGATAGGAGCTGTAAATGTTATTACATCTGTTATTCTGACACTAAGCTGCAGATTCTGGGACATAAACTCAGCTGTAGGATGAGCTGTAGAGTCTACCACGTTTGAAGGAAGACATGTTGGCCTCAAAGAAACAAGAAGCTGAGGAGTTTTGATATTTTTTAGGTGTTACTTACCTCACTTGTAGCACAGATACACAATAGATAACCTCTCTCAGTGTGTAATGCAGGAAGGTAACAGATTAAAGTTACCCTACCCAACAACACAATTCACACCCATACATAACCACTCACTGATAGTTGATTTAAGGCAGTGGTCCAAAACTTTTAAAGGATTTTCTATGTAATACAATATAGCTGTGGATCAGGAGTGTGACTGGGGGAACAACAGCGACAAACACATGTTGTGCAGAGTACAACTCACCATAAATGCAGGATCAGAGAGAACCATGGGCTTTTTTCCAAACCCTAGTGAGGAGACATTCATGAGGACTTCTTTTACTAGCTATTTCAGTGGCTGAAAATCACTTGTTTACACAATAATTTATAGTCCTTTCCATTTTATCTCAGAGGTTCATTGTACGATTGTCTGAGTTGCAAATTAGATACCTAACTGGTAATGCCCCCTTCAGCTGGAATTTTTCCTTGGGAAGTTTACCAGCTCGGAACGGGAACACATTTAATTGGGATCTGTTATTCCCACTTTCCAAGTCCAGGTTCTGAGGTACATGAAATGCACCATCAATAAACCGCTACACCTGTTGAGCACAGAGGACACTGTTGTAAAAATGGATGAACATACAGTGCAGATGGTGTGTGTTTTATCCATTGGTCATTGGTCTGAGCTGAACTGATGCCTCTATTGATTATTTATGGGCATTTTACTTGGTCTGATCTTTGGATTGAATGACATCAGGAATTTGAGCGCTCTTGTGTACCTTGACTGTCCTCTAGTTATGCTCATCATGCAGACTTGCACAGCCAAATATAATTAAAGCTACGTCCAAAGCACAAGTGGAAGAATGCATGAGCACAAAGATTAACCCTTAGCTTTTTCAAGTTGTTCTTTTTCGTTTATCACAGTAGTGACAGGGAAAGAGAGCCTGTTTGTAAAGTCAAGGTACACTAGTGGATATGCATCATCGTTTCAAAATAAAACACCCTTTAGTTTCCTTTAACCCTTGCAACTCAAAGCCATTTCTTCTGTATTTCATAAGACTGGATTTTTTTTGTAATCATGCAAGAATTATCTCAACCTTTTCAAGCACAATTAAGTTGGACATTTTTCTTCAGGACAACACATGCTGTCTGGATTCTTATGCTGTAATAATGTCAGATTAATGTATTAATAGTTGTATGGCAAAAGAGACATAGCAAAAATTCAAATGAAATTAAAATCTCACAGGACTCTATGTAACCACTTACAGAACTAAGATGAACAATCTGATATGGTTGCCTCAACTGATTGGTAGCTATAATGCCCCATCATAAAATGGTGATTAAATTAATAACTTTTATTTGTCTAACACCCAGCACCCAATGTTTTATGGCACACCAGTGGTCTGTGGTGGTGGCATTTAATAGCTTATAGTTTGGCTAATCACATTCTTGTATACTTTCATGCCCTTTTCCAGCCTAGGAGGAGGCAAACTGGTTAAGTTTCCTGCCTAAGAGCATGTTGATTTGTGGACAAGCCACTTTCCAAACTTAATCACTGAGGGCATTTTCTGGCAAGGGCTTGTTGTTTATTGGAGGCACTGTCATTTGAATGAAACTGGTATAGCTAAATGCCAAGGTAAAGTGCTGAGCAGTTATTTCAGCAACCTCTGTTTAAAGAATTAACTTACTCTGAAAGTTTCCTCACATTTATGTATCATAAAGTTGCTTGGGACCTCTACTGTATCCATGAAAATGGCGTACATACAAAATCCATGTTTTTACATTTTACTCAACCAGTTTTTTTTTCATTCATCTTTGCAGTTGCTATGAACTGATGACAGCATTTGAAAACAGTATTCATATGCTTCTGTAAAGGTTTGAACTAGTCAAGTTTGTTATGTGGCCTTGTAGTAGAAAGATGTATTCACTGTTTTAAGCACAGCATTGGAGCATTTCTAATGGATTTAATACAACCAGAGAATACTTTATTTTTTTTAGTCCTTTCAGCTCTGTAATCACTGAACTCAGTTGCTGCGGCAGGAGCCAACACCATTGGCAGATCTGCCGAACTGTCTGTGTACTGTGTTTGTGTTGGGTAGATATTGATTTTGTGTTTGTCCCGGTAAATACTGGATTCTGGAGCCTGGTGCTTCCACTGAAATCTGGACAGAGCTGTTGGATGGTAACAGAGGAGGGGGAATGACACACATGGGAGAGGGGTAGAAGAGTGCACAGAGCTGCAGCTACACAGCAAGCAAGAAAGGAGGAGAAAAAGGAAGCTTGAGGATGGAAATAGCAAGCACATTTAAAAAAGGAACAATATGTAGAACTTAATGAAAACTGAAAACTGGACTGTCTGTTTTACATGATGATTTGATGATATCCTGTTAAATTGAAAAGTTTTGGGTGAGTACCACATGACTTAATTTCTTTTGAGCTCAACTAATCCCAGAGTCTTGCCTTTACTGTGGAATTAACAATACCTCTAAGATATCATGGACAGGGCTCAAATCTGAACAACTTATTCGCCCCTTCATGCCCTCTCTTATCAGCCACAGCAGCATACAGTCTATGCTGCCTTTGTTTATTTGACTTTTGGCAAGAATTTCATAACCAGCCAACACAGACTTAAAGCAAGCTACTCGGCTTTATAACGATGATATATGCTACTTACATCAACATGTCTAGATGGTTTTGGCTTGCAACATATTGACTTTCCCACTCACTTGAAAGGACATATTTTACTCTTAATCTGTTGCTCTGGCAATCACTCCTCTTAACAATTACAGCTGACTTTCTGCAATATATCTTTCAACGTCAACCTCCAACTCTCCAACACCTATCTGATGCTTGCTATTAATTTTCGTAATATCAAGGACATCAGCTTACACATTTTCTGCAGGGCCATCTCTGTTTCTTTTTCCCATTCTGCCCCATGGTTTAGACCAGCTGAAAACCAAAGGCTGCCACCTGGAACACCTCTACAAGAAAACAGGGCTTCCTGTACACAAAGAAATGTATAACAGTCACTTACTGCTTTACAGGGACACTCTCTCTGCAGCAAAATCCAACTATTATTCACTTAATCAGCTCAGGTGACGAAAACACAAGGGCCCTGTTCTCCGTGGTTAACAAAATTCTAAGACCACTGTACTCTCTTGCTCCTCACATGTACTTATCTAAATACTTAACTCATTAATGTCATTCTTCACTTCCAAAATCAACATGATTAAGTCCTACTCCTACCTCAACCCAAAGCCCACCCCCTGTGATCCTATTTGCCCCTTTTTCACAAATACTTTCATCATTCAAACTTCCTCTTGTTGATGACATTTCTGGTATTATCAAAAATTCCAAGCCATCTACCTGTCAGCTAGACCCTCTTCCTACTGTCCCAGTCAAATCCTGTTTCCCACCTCTGGCCCCACTGATTACTGTCATAATTCTTTCCTCACTTATCGCTGGTGTTATTCCCTCTCTTTTCAAATCAGCAGTAGTAACCCCTTTACTTAAAACCAGGTTTGGAGCCCAACGATTTCAGCAATTTCTGCCTAATTCCTAACTTTCCTTTTCTTTTCAAAAACCTTGAACAACTAGTCACATCTCTGCCCCAGGCTCACCTATCTGACAATAACCTTTTTGAACAACTCCAGTCTGGTTTTTGCCCCCTTCACAGCACAAAAACAGCCCTGGTCAAGATCACAAATGATCTACTCCCTGCAGTGGATTCTGGTCTGTTAATTATATTTGTCCTCCTCGATCTGATTGCGATGACACTATCTCCCACAGTACTCCTCTTGACACTAATTTCGACTGGTATCACACTCGCACCTCTTGACTGGTTCAAATCCTATCTCTCTGGGCACACTTAGTTCATCCCACTCAAACAATGCATAATTAACAGCATGTCCTTGGGTCTGTGGTAGAGCTGGTTATCCTTCTGTCAGAAGGTTGGGGGTTTGATGCAAGTTTATTCACCCATGTGTTTATTGCTCCCTCTGCTAGGTCAGTGGCATGTAAATGTGTCTAATATACAAATGTCATTACTCGTCATGGACACTTAACTGTTCATTGCAGCTAGGGGTGCACAATATTGGATTTTGCTGATATCTGATGTCAATATGTCCAAAGTCATAATCCTGAAACTAGAAGTACTTTTGTTGTCAAGAGCACAGAGCCTCTACTTCACTAAAATCGTTCTTTCTACAATGACAGTCCATTGTGTTAGAAACAAATGTGAAGCAAGAAAAACTACATTACATTTTTAAATAAGCAACACTTCTGATATATAAAATTAGATATTCAGTGATGATTGGGTAAACCATTATGGTGCATTTGTAAATTCTGCCAATATTACACGGCCAATTTTCAAAAATATGACCTGCTGTGTTTAAAGCACTTTGAGTTGTCAGATGAGTAGAAAAGTGCTGTGCAAGCTCAAGTCCATTTACTCAACATCTTTTGTTTTTAGAGTAAAGCTTCAGAGCTCCAAAGTAGAAGATTTTATATAGTGTCTATTAAAGAAGAGATGAGGAGGGTAGAGTTTAAACTAAAGCAGACAAATAATTATAGAGGATGAAGAAGTCTGCACTTTGCATCCGTTCTTGGAATTCATACAAACACACATACTTTCCAACTCACCTCCAGCAGAGCAGACAGGATTGGAGGCCAAATTATCCCCCTCACCTCCCACTCCTCACCTCTCCCACCCCCTCCCTTTGCTACTCAAGAACTTAATTACAGCAATAATTTGGCCTTGTTTGCTGTAGTCATTATTACATTCCATAAGCACCGGTCAGCTAATGAAAACACAGACACCAGATCAGAATCGTGATCAGGCCTCTGCCCAAAAACCCTGAAAGAAAACGAGGAGAAGTATTAGAAGAGATAGTACTGTCAGACTGTCATGCATAATGAACACCAAAGCTTTAACCCACTCACCAAGGCCAGCAAACATGATGAAAAAAGAGCTTTAGACAAAGAAAATGTAATAACGATGAGTTGGTACTTCATCTAGGTTGTTGACTGTGGGGTGTCATTTTAGGAAAATGACACAGGGAGAGATAAATGATCCCTTTAATGCTTGCTTTGTCTCTAATTAAGTGAAATTACAGACTTTCCCCTCATTTAAACATCAACTAAAGACTCCTCAACATTTAGACAAGCCTAATTACAAAGAGATGCAGCATACATTAGAAAGCTGTTGTCCCCTTTAGCTTAAATAGAGCTTTAAATAAAGTGCTTTTCCTTTCTGATGTTGCCGATTTAAACAATGATGAGAAACACGGTTCAGTTCTGAGGTGTTAATACCTTAACTGTCTTGTTACTAATAAAGGAACATTTTTTCAGCCCACTCAAAGCCTATGGACATTATTTTTCAAATATACAAACCTATATCTAGTTGATGCAAGCTTTCACACCAGGGATGTAATGGCACCAAAAAAAGTGCAGCTTCAATTTTTTTTCAGACTGCTGTCCGTGTTTCTAAAGTTATGCAAGGCAAACCCACATCTGAACAACGAGAGCACTCATTGTTGTGTCAAAACATTCAACTTAACGGACCTCTTTAATCAGAGTTTGTTTCAGAGCACCCAGTTTTATCCTGTCAAAAGGCAGAAAAATGATAAGGATAATGAATTTAAAGATAATGCTGGAAGAATATAATATTGATGTGTATTGCTAATGCGACGGTTGTAAACAGTTGGTCCTACTGTGGCTTTGGTTCAGTTTCAGCTCCTGAATTAAATTTTGAAACTCACCAGTTTATATTCTCCAGAATTGTTTGTACTCATGAAGATTCTTTTTAATCAAAACGAGCCCCAGGTAATTGATGTAGAGTCTGTTTTGACTTCTGCAGTGCAACTTTTTTTCAGAATGTACACAGTCTCTAAATTAACATCACACCTAATGTGAATACAAAGATGCATCATCAAGTATGCCTCAGATATATTCACAATTTCATGCAGTTTATTCGCATCACCCTTTGGCCGAAGATATGTGTGTGTCTGCTGGTGACATGAGTGTTCTTGTTTATCTACTGGCATGTATGTGATGTTTGTTACTGGAGGACACTACTAAAGGGCACAGCAAGGCTGGATGCAACATCCTGTTATGTGAAAAGTAAACTTAAAACATGACAATAGAGTGATGCAGGATGATGCAGTTGCTGATATCTAGCACTTCCTAGTCTCCCAGGCTGAAAGTAAATGGGATTTGGAATACCCTTTCAGATAAATATCTGAAATAAGGTTTGTGATGAACATACATGCACACGTGAATTTTACGTTTAATCTGAAATAATAAAATGCATATAGCATTGCCTGCTTTTCAGTTTTAAGGCACTGTTGTTTGTTGAAATGTGCATTGCTGCTGAAATGCTTTTAAGGACTACAGAAATGGCCACCACCATGAACACCAAGTTGACCATGTCATTTGATGATGAGGAAATTCTCAAACAAGAGGTTACAACATGTGACACATTGAAAATACTGTAACTGCTTCTAAGTCAGTCTGCCATGTTGTAGTTCCATAGTAGCTTGATTATAGCGTGTTACTCTCGCTAATAATATTTTGAGCTTAAGCTCAAGACTATCACAAAGAATCAAACCAAAGTTTTGTAATGCACAGTTAAAACTTTCTGTGTTACGGTCAAACAGTGATCATACAAGCTGATGACTTCCAGACAGCTGTGCAGATGTATTGTGTAGTTAAATCACCAGTGAAAACAGAGGGTTTACTCTCCAATGTTGCTGTGTGGAGTGCTTTTTTCACTGTATCATAATTCACTAATTAGTAGTTGATATGTTAGACAGTAGAAACAAAGCTAACACATACAAGCTTATGGATGGAATCAACTGAAAGTCCCCTATTTATATGGTCACTAGTTTAACCAGTTCACCAAATTCATTTTCAAAAGATGTCCTGACTTCTTTAAAATAATTTGTCATCATCTAGATTTAGAGCAGTGCTTGTGTCTGTGCAGTTCTATTAACGCATTTTTCATAAGTAGAGGATTGTGGACTTCTGTTAGTTGCACCTGCTGCTTGTGGTCATGCTGCCACATATCCACACTGCATCTGCATCTACACTGATCCTATTGCTCATGTATATCCTGCAGCTCGCTGACGCATCCCATTTATTCTAGGCGATGTGAACAACTGATGCAGGGGACACATGGCTGCAATCATGCGCTTGGGTCTGTAAAGTTAACAGAAAGTATATCTCCAAGCTCAGTGCGTGTTCTGTTCATGATAATTGTCTTCCTGCTCCAGAAACACTAGTAGTTCAGGAAACTACTTTATTAGACTGACGCGTTTCAGCTTGTGGCTGGTGACCCTGATGAAAGAATATTCTAATATATGCTGTGGAGACTGTAAGTGAGGCCGTTATGTCTTTCAAGAAGTGATCTACAGCCATGTCCAAATATTTTTTTCTATTTAGTATTTATCACTAGTATTCATATTTAACCTATAATTGATACAACTTAAGATTCAGCCACAATTTGTGTTATACTTGTTATCATGACCTTGTAATTAGAGTTATTCTAGCTCAATACTATATAACTCTTCATCCTTTACACTGAAAACTGTTAATGATCATCTCACCTGTCTTTTAAAATTGTACTTTTAAGGCAGTGGATTCTGTTTCAAACTAACATATCACCCAAAATATTTGATGAATCCACAGCCTGTAATGAACGGGACTGTAAAGCTATGCATCAACCAGGTGTTGACGCCTGCAGACAGAAAAGAAACAGTCATGTAGCAAGAAATACAGATGGTGTTTTCGTAATGAGTCACTTGGCAAAAGAAATGACTTATAAGGATAACTTTGCTTGCTTCAGTATAATGACTGCATTACCTGTTACCAACAATTAAAGGTCTGTCTCTAGTGGATTACTTGTAAAGCGTTATTACCCCAACACTCAATATACAGTGCAGTATTTAACATGGTGTGCATTATAAACACAAATTAAACTAAATTACACAAGCACATATTGGTTTATAACATTTCTAATATGATGTCATAGGTCTGTTGCCCTCATATATGAACAAATATTGAAATACAGCCACTCTATCAAGGATACATAAAGTTAGGATTTGGTATAAGATTAATAATTCTTCATGCAAAACATAGTTTTACTGAAGTGTTTTATTGAAACAAACATAATCAACTAACGATACCCCAATTAAAAGAGAACCTTATATATTTTTAGTTACATGTATAACAGTGTGACTGTGTGAGTCACTCGTCAACATTGAAGAAATTGTGCTCATTACTTTTCCAAATGATTCCAAATGTTCAGGCATGAGCATAGAAATCCCTCTGCAGAAATGCTGCTAAATGGGAGACAGGGTTTTAAGTGAGATGAAAGCACTGCCACAGTTTGAGACTGCATTAGCTGAAGTCCTGACCAGATAAATTGCAGACTAAGCTCATCCTGAAGCACTACTCAGTCTCCAGAACCCTGAGGAGGTATTCAAGTCTGCTGGGATGCCCTCCTCCATTTATTAAAGATTTTGCTGCAGTTACATAGCTGTATAAATGTCAGCTGACATGTGGGTGAAACTCCATTTAAAGCTTGTCAGAGAGATTTATCAGGGTAATAAAAACTTTTAAATGCGCTTTTTTTTAAGAGCAGCAGTGATGTGCAACACATCTCTAGTGGTTTAAATCATTACAGCCAAATAAGTTCATAAAATTCTATATTTATGTCCTGTAAAGGCCACCATTCATAGAAACAGAGTCAAACAATGCTTATGTTTCCCACTTATTTACATAGATGATGAACAGGCAATTACCATCTGGAAACAACACCAGTGTAAGCTGTCATCACTGTCATCACTGTCATGGTTTAGGCACTCCCCAAGCATTTTCCCTTGAAGTGATCTTTTGTACAATGCTACTATTTCCCTCTCATTTGAATTAAAGTTCTCATGTCCTGGTCTGTTTTACCATTTACATCATATCTTGGGCATTTATTAAACAAGAATTTGATTTGGATAAAGAAGTTGGATAAAGAAATAGACAATTTTATCCCTGTAGAGGATCAGTTGCAGCACTGTTTCCTTCTGCTATGATAATGAGCTCTGACAGTCATGACGTCTGCCTGAGAAAAGCAGAAAACACATGTAGGTGGAGGCTGTATAGCTACTACATGATAAACCCCAGGACATAAAAAAACAGAGTTTTTTAAGGGGGATATTCTGAAAAGAGGCATAGCACATATCTCCATGAACTGAGAGTTTAGCTAAAGATGTCATGTTATTGTACTCCACAAGCCACTTAAACAATGTTAAAAGCAAAACAAAAAAAAAAAAAGTAGGACATGGGACCATTTAGACATGATCTGGGGACTGGTCAGCTTATCTTTTACAGGACTTCAAAAAACAGACTTTCTACAAAAATGCTTTAGAAATAGACCTGAAAATAATAGGCATAAAAACAACAAACTGACTGAAGTTTGCCAGACTGGGAAACAGCACCAGTAAACAAGATACATTTTAGTATATCTTCATATAAATATCATAAAAAGGTTATTGATGAAGGGGTCAGACTAAACAATTTAGGCAGGATTAAAGCAAAGACTAAACAAGTTCATTTTGTCTTTATATGTTTATTTTTTAGTTCACTTTTTTTTTCAAACAGATAATATAGATGGTGTTTTCTTTACTTTGAAACATGTCAAGGTAAAGAAAAAAACATCTATATTCTTTGTCTGATAAAAAAGAGAAACAAATAATTAAGCATTAAAGCATGTTGAGTTGAAGGGTTTTGGGACCCCTTAGCCCTTAAAATTCAATGTATCATCTAATGCAGTGGGCTCTAATTTCGTAGGACAGGTGCAGGCGGGGCGCACCTGCCCTGCGCCACGCCAACAGGGTGTGTCCAGGGCATTTTCCAAGTTTCGTGCACGGCGCAGTCTGGCGCAGGGAGTTGCACCCACACCTCAGTCCCTCCCACCGGCGCAAGTTGCAGAGAGGGAGGAGAGAAGGCGTGAGTGGGTTTAACACAGCTGAGTGTAATCTTCACCAATCAAATGAACGCCTCTCCTCGCCTTTAAATGCGCTGCGGGTGAGGCGCAGTGACAATTTCACCTCCGTGGTGAAGAAGGTCAGAGCCGCGGTCACTTTTGCAGCAACTGGGAGAGCGCAGGGGCCACTGGGATGTGCATCGGAGGCCACGATGCGCGTCACCGTGTGGACCACCTCGTGGGACAGATGTTATCTGTTCATGTGTCATAATAGGAGTACAAAATTAAGTGATAATTACATTTAAACACAGCAGCAGGCTAATCTATTCATCATGCTTGTGATCCACCTGCATTCCTGGTCTGTCATCGCCAAATAGCAGAACCTTTGGTGAAAATATATCTCCTCCTCATCCTCCTTGCAATAATGTACTCCATCTTTTTAGATCACGTTACGAATAAAGATTAAAACAGAGAAATATGGGTAATTACAGGTAAATCCTAAAGACCCCGAGTGACTTACATTTATTCAGCGAGCGTCTCTCTCTTTTTTCTTTTCTTTTGAATTTCATGAGATGAGAGAAGCCGGATTCTCCGTATCGGATGATGTGGCTGTTTGTGGTTGGCTGAGAGATGTGAATTCGTTAGTTTGCCTCAGTCTTCCTGCCGCCGTCAGGTTGAGTTTCCATTATGACAAACGTCTCCCCTATGATTGCCTATTCTGACATAGTGGCTCAGCTGGCAAAATATTTTCACCTTAAACTGCAGTATGCAATTTATGTTTTGTGTCACTGGCCCAAAAAATATGATTACCTTTCAACATCTTATTACTGAATGCACATGAGAGATCATTATCTGTGCCTCCTCCATGCTCAGTATTAAGCCTTTAGAAAATCTAGCATGGGACACCTACTTTTCATTAAATCAGGGCTCAGTTCAGGGAGAGTGTTTTTATTGGATCTTCTACCAAGGTACATGTGCTTGTTATATCTAAATGAGCTTTGGTTGTTGTTTAGATTGCACAGGTAATGTTAATTTTAGGAAGGGACATGTGGTTTGTGGCTCTTTTGTGGTGGCAAATACATTACATTGGCATAATGCTAATGGCAGCTAAAGACACACAAATACAGAAGATTGGTTGCGTTACGAGGAGCACAACCATGGAATGGAGGGGGGAGTAAGATTACTTCCACTGCAGTCTCATTAAGTTACATACTCTTTTGTCAGGGTGGGCTGGGAACTGTGTTTGGGTTGGCTTAGCCTACCCTTGTCTTTAGCTGGTTACCTCCTTACACACTTCACAAGCACTCAAGCCAAAGCACATCTTTTCAATCAATGTTTGGTGCACGTTTGGGCACACTAGTCAAACAAACCCATGTAGGCACAGGGAGAACATACAAACGCCACACAGTGAGGCCCTGGTTAGTGCCAGGAGTCTAACCAGCAACCATCTCACAGTGAGGCACGTGCACAAACATGCGTCACTGTGCTGACAGTGTTTAGATATTCGGAATGAAAAACTGTGTTGCAAATGTGTTTTCAGACTCCATTTCCATAGCAAGTTTTATGTTTCTATCTCAAACAGCAAAACATCTGTGGCTCTTTTCCCCAACAAATCACTGGACGACCTAACCAGAGTACGTATGGGTCAGTGCCCCAGAGACTTATGTGATACACAGTTGGCGCTGGCTCTCCTCGGTGACAAATACACACCATCAGTTGACTAAGCACAAATGAGCCAGAACCAGACCATCACGGCCCCACACTTTCCAAACTGAACCGCTCTCATATGTTCCACACGCTGCATCTCTTGTCGTCTGGTGCGAAACATAAAATCATGACAGCACTGTCATTTTTATGATCCTTATTTTAGAATTAGGGCTGATGCAGCAGAGCCAATTGTGCGCTTCTCCCCGTCATGGTGGCTGCTGTGACCATCATAAAATTCCCCCCCGCCTTTACAGACACTCTCAGGCACACACACTGTCTCTCCTCGTTCACTCTCACACAGAGCCACAGACTTGACCTGTTATTTATGGTGTGTGAACTACAGTTTTTTTTTTATGTGGGGCTTAGACAAACACTGTTTTGAGCCAACTGATCGTTATGCTGTACATTATCCCATTTGCAGGAAAACATTTCTCTGTTTGCCAGTAACACTGGCTGATACAGGGCAAAAACTGGACCAGACACACAGAGTCAACACATCAAACGAGATAATGCACAAACCAAATGTTGTGATTTCAAAGAAAATATTCTGGAGACATTTTATCTTAATCTGCAGGATTGTTCAGCCTGCAGTGGCTGTTCTCTTTAAATGACAGAATGTCTTCATATGGCTGCATGGTGGAGCAGTGGGTTAGTGCCTGTGTCTCACATCAAATAGGTTGCTGGTTTGACTCCTGTGTCAGCCAGAGCCTTTCTGTGTGGGGTTCACACAGAAAAGCCTTATATTCTATGTTTCATCACTGAATGTAATCTTTCATGCACCGACTAAGATCAGACGTGGGATCTGGTTGTGTCCAACACTCATGTTTAAATCCGGTTCAACAGGATAAATATCAATCTGTGTGTGGAAATGACTGCAAACCCACTTTTTGGTGGTGTGCAGGTTTAAAAAATGAGAGCCATTATCTTTTTGTTTCTTTTCAAAATGATGAGAAAGCTTTAAATAAATGTTACATGAAACTTACCAAATATCTCGGTCTGTCAAAATCTTCTTTTATCCCAACATCATACAACATGCAACATTGAAATTGGCATGTTTTAACAGCCAAATGTTCAGAACAGTGCTGCAAGCCATATTAGTTAAATGCCAGAATGAAAGCTAGAAGGACAGAAAAAAACCTGGTTAAACAGTGTTTGTATGCTTAAATAAATTATTTACTAAGAAACTGAACAATAAACAAAATATTGATTTTGTCTTGCTTTGCTCATTTAATGCCTCTTTTGTTTAATACAGCTCATGCTAATCACTGAATATGTGAAGGGGGTATATTGTAAGTTGAGCTAGCAGCTTTCTTTTTGCATAACCATATGCAGATATAAGGACTACTTTAATTTAGCACACAAAGCAAGACCTGCAATTACCTCCCATGCCACCATTTCCTACTTCTATGAAGACAAAGAGGGACACAAGAGATTTGCTTTCTCTAATGGTAAATGTAAATGAGAAGTAGTAGCCTATCCAATAACTGATCCCATTTTTCTTGTGTGTAAATGAGGAGCCAGCAGACTTAAGGACTAATGGATTATGCATTCAGTGAAGCTAAGAGGACTGGGAAATTTCATCCACTCCAGGCCAGTCATTTTGGCAAATGTTAGAGCACAAAGTTCCACGGTTGCAGAAACATGAAATCTACTTCATGATGCACACCTGGCTTGAACTGTCTTCATAAATTGAACAGGGTGCTGAAAACATTCTTCAGAAATGTGGTCCATTTTGACATAATCACATCTCACAGTTACTGCAGATTTGTTGGCTGCACATTCACAGTGCTATTATCTCCTGTTCCACTATATTCCAGACGTTCTCTGTTGGATTGAAATCTTGTGACTGGAGAAGCCATTTGAGAACAATAACCTATTAGCCATGTTACACGGTCACAATTAATAGGAATAAACATTTGATCAGAAAAACACATCATGTAAAGATGTCCGGAAGTTTCTGATCTGCAAGAAATTTCACTATGAATAAGAGGGTGGTTTATGCTGATTGTTATTCCGAACTATGTGCTTTCTAAGTGAGTCTTCCTGTTCACTCTCTCTCCTCCACTTTCTACTCAGTTTAGAGCTGCTTGGACATGTGCAGATGAGGAGAGGGGCATATCCCACCAACACTCCCACTGGTCCTGCTCTACAGTTGGTTGGTCCCACTATACAATCTGCATGGGGGTCACCGACTTTTTACTATTTTTGTCTTTATAACAGCAGTGTTTTAGTTTCTTCAAACATTGTAGGAGGAAAATACTTGAAGTGCAGTATTTGAGTTTACTTCAGGATAGGCAATGAAGAGGTTCAGAGTCATTGATGGCAGCAGGGGTACAGCAGCTGTCTGTTTGTGAGGGAGAACGAGTGACGTATGCTGCGATTCATAATATAGCAGGAGTCTAGGACTGTGCTGTTCGTATACATGGGCAAACTGAAAAATTAACTTAGACATTTAGACCTTAGAGACAGCTTTGAGCATGTATGTTAGTTGCATGTACACACATCCCATGATCTGAATGTGTCCATGTTTACAGTGAATCGGAAAATTCTAATTGGAATGATTTCAATCAGACTGAAGAAAAAGTGCACAACATGGCGACAGTCATGTTCCAGTTTGAGATGACTCGACCTCTTGGGTATCGTCTGATATCCTGATGGAAATAGCAGTGAGGATGAGTGCAATTCTTCTGTTGAATTTTAAAGATGCTTAATTTGTTCCATTCTATTTCAGTTTTCAGACACATTCAGAGGAAACTTCTCTGCATACCTCTATTGAATCAAGTGATTAACTGTGTCACTGTGGCCTTTGTCAGCTTGATCCTGTACAGCCATTCTCCTCTGCATTCTGCCATCAAAAATACATCTTTTCCCACAGATACAGTGCACTAGATATTTATTTATGTGGGCTATTCTCTGTGAACCACAGCAATAAAAGGGCAATAGATCATCCATTTCTTTAATACTCAGACTTGCCCATCTGGCACCAACAACTATGACAACACAAAACTTTCTCAACCCACTCTCAAGAGGGTCATGACCACTGCTTTGTGTTGATGTGTTTTATAGTTTTCTTAATGGGTTAACATTTTATCATAATTTTATTACCCTCCTGTGGACTTATTCTAAAAGCACTCTCTTTGTGGCCTTAGCTTCTTCTGAAAAACACCAACCAGTGAGGAGACACTCACCTGCCACAGATTT
This sequence comes from Cetoscarus ocellatus, assembly GCA_037902135.1. Lineage (NCBI taxonomy): Eukaryota > Metazoa > Chordata > Actinopteri > Labriformes > Labridae > Cetoscarus > Cetoscarus ocellatus. The sequence goes on from JBAMNC010000650.1 coordinate 995,787, forward strand.
ATGTATAATAACAATATGAGGTTCTGAAATGGACAGCTACGTTCACAGATTCATTGACAACTACTCTGTCAGCCACTTCTCCCCACACAGATGTGCAGAGAACCCAAACACATTACGCACCGCTGAACTTCCATAACCAGAGCAAAGCAAGAGCAAGACAGACATAAAACAGGTGGGGAAGTCAGGAAAACTAACAGGGGTCAGCATAACTTTTATTTCAACTGGTATACACTGCAATGTGAGCACAGTGAGCAATATCAATGAGCTGTGCACCTTCAGTGTACCCCCCTCCACAAATACAACACACTCCCTGCAGTGGGGCCATCTGATGAAGTCTACAATGACCTTTTAACAGCTTTTTTAAAACATTATTTTGAACGTTATATGGTGGAGGAAAGAAAAAGTGGATAGACTCATGGTGGGTTGAAGATGGGAAAAGACGTGCAGTAAAGAACGACGGCATTGAAACAAACCCAGGCTGCATGCATGAGACAAAAGCCTACATACATGATGGGTGCAGACATAACCCAGAAGGCCACGAACAACCCTTTTACTGCATTTCATATGCAAGATTATTGAAGGTATTGGTGGACTACATATATGTTTTTGTCTGAAGTGCAGTTACAAATCACAGAAAAAACAAACACACACAAAAAATGTAAGTTGGAGCCTTGCTGTGTGGAGTTTGCATGGTCTCCTTGTGCATGTGTGAATTTTCTCCAGGTACTGGTTTTCTTCCACAGATCAATAACATGCTTTCAGCGTTTCTATGAATCTGAGTCAAACTAACCACAAAACTATAATATAGTAAAGATAAAAGCTGATAATAAATGTCCTATGTAAGATTATAGAGATGATCATATTTATCAATGTGGGACATGCCTCACGATATAAGTGTTAACAAACCCTGTGCACAAAGAAGAAGTGATTGTGGGATCAAACATCATTATTAAGTAGTACTTTGTTATCAGCCTGGTTGCCTGGAGGCTGTAATGTAATTTTTGTAACTGCTGCTCCTGCTTAAATTACTGAGTGTACTGTGTTAACTCATCACCCAACACTCCTGGAGTCAACTGGAAACGAGCTGAGATCAACTATTCCAAGTGAGCTCAGTATGGTTATTTTTGCTAAATCATTGATCATTGCTAAATGATTGATGTGTTTTTGTACATACAAACTAGCCATGCCAAGGACAGAATCCCCATTTGAACAACTCTCCCAAACAATCTTGGTGTGAAAATGTCCCCAGGTAGGCTAACAATCAGCACAGGGTGAAAAGATGTTTTGTCTCTTAAAGGTCCCATATCCTGCAAAATTCAATTTTCTTTGCTTTTAATGTTGTTAAAAGTGGCTTTGGGAGCAGAAGAACTTGACACCTTTCACTAAACTCTCAGTTCCCAGAGAAATTATCTATGCCTCTTTGAAGAAAATGTCCTTGAAATGCCTTATTTTTTACTTCCTGGAATTTATTTAGGAAAAGCTATACAGTCTCCACCTACATGTGTGTTTCCTGCTCATCACAGGCAGATACCATGACTGTTTCCCCTCCCATCAGACATCTTTGAGCAGCCAATCAGCAGAGAGCTCATTATTATAGCCTCCTGTTGCTGCTCTGCCTCCTCAGATCTAAGCATTTCCTAAGAGGAGGAAAAAAGAAGCTGCATCTGATCCTCTATAGAGATGAAATCTTACTTTTACATATTCAATGTAAGTCAAATCTTTACTTGACATCCTAGACATGATGCTGACGGTCAAAAATGCCAGGACATGAGACCTTTACAACAAATTTCCTCTGGCCTTCACTTAGTTTTTAGTGTCTTTACCATATCATTCTGGTGTGAGGGACAAAAATGAGGGAAAAGACTCAAAATGCATTGATTACTGCCATGGGATTGGCTGACATTTATGTCAACAACCGGTTTAATAGGTGTACATAATAAAATGGCTGGTGAGTGTAGATGCTTCTTGGACTTTCCTCTCGCTGACCTTAATTGTTACATTAGAAGCATTCGTCCTTTTCAAAGTGTTTCACACTCCACTGGTGGAGCAGACACCCGTACATCCGACTGGCTTGGCTAATTCAATTAACTCACAACGTTTGATCAAATAAAAGTCCAAGCCTGGGAGCTTAATTAAATACAGGGGGTGGGGAAATGCCCCTGTGTATGTGTGTGTAACTGTTTTAGTATGCTCACACATGTCTCCACATCTGGGTCCTTATCTACATTTGAAGTGCATGGATGGTGTGTGAGTGTGACTGCAGGTGCAGCCTGAGTCAGTTTGTGTGTTCATGCTTGCATGACTGTTTGGGTGTGTGTGTGTGTGTGTGTGTGTGTTTTAAAGCTGGTTGCCAAGCAAGGGATGAGATAACGTGTTTAACCGAGACACAGGAGATTTCCAATGTGCTCTTCTGTTGAGCTGCTGAATACACAATAGGAGGGGGTTCATCAAAGTTCACGTACAACACTTCTGACTGCTCGCTCAATGAGACATGAATATGGATTTGTTTTGGTTTGGTTTATTTATTTTTTCCTTTCACAAAAATGATTAATCATTCAAAAAACACCTTGCAGCCAAAACAAACAGCAATGTTCACATAAAAAGGAAGGGCCACACATGCCCCAAAGAGTTTGAACTACCAACTTGACATCAACAGAGACAGGGCAGAAAATCAGGTTAAACTCTCAAATTTACATGTATTTACCTGAAGTCATCGCACCAAAACAGAAGCTAGTGTTTTAACACTGTGTCCTGCTGAAGATATGATTCATTTGCATTTGTCAAGTACATAAGTACAAAAAAAAAAATAAAAAATGTGTGTGACGAACAGAGTTGGGCAAATTACTTAAAAAAAGTAATTAGTTAAAGTTACTAGTTACTTTCCCAAAAAGTAATTGAAATACTAATAGAATTACTCCTTCATTAATGTGATTAGTTACCAGGGAAAGTAATTGTTTTGCTATTTTTTTGAAAAACCTTTTTCTGCTTGAACGGCATGGCTCCATCTCTGTGTCCTTCCTTGTTGTTACCTGCTCTGCTACCAGTAGTGCTGGCATTATCAATGGCGTTATCTGTGTTTTTGGTCACTAGTTTTTTAGAGTTACTCGCAACGAACGCAGACAAACACTTTGCTCTGAGACATAATGTTCACTTCACATATGTGTTCTTGCCTTTTACATGAATGACGTTGAAGTAGTGCCTGTACTTCCATCCTGAAAACGCCAGTTTCAACTCCACAGACCGCTCCAGACTCTCCATTGTTGCATCGAGCAGTGTTGCCAGATTTTTCGACTGAAATAAGCACCAGGTCAATAAAACAAGCCCAATCAAGCAATCTCCATCCAATCTCCATCTTTTTTTTTTTTCTAATGCAATATTACCTTTTTTTAATTTATTTACTTTTTAGAGAAATCTACACAAAGCATGTTTTTATTTTCATCTACATTGCATTTAAGTTTCACAGTGACATTTTTTCTTATTTGGCTCTTAATTTACTTATTCAACATCCTTTTGTTTGGAGGTGGAACATCCTTTTCTTCATACAAAAGTGAAGGGAGGGGCCTCTGTTATCTCTAAACAGTCTGTCTAACCTTGATTTTGTAACTAATTGGACATAGTCAGGCTTTTATCTAAGTTAAATGTTGATCCTTTACAGCTTTATTATGGTGAAAACAGTAATACCTACATTAGAAATAAATTTAATTCTGGTTATAAGGATTTCCTTTTGGTTGAAACACCATTATGCCCCTTTTGTAATGGTAAAATTTGCATTTTTGTTTAGATTGGGAGAAAATAATTTGTGTAACTTCTGTACTGACTTTATATTGTAGTAGAGTGTGCATCAGATTTCTCCTGGGTTTGGGAGCATAACAAGCCCAAATGAGCAACTGCACTTTTGGAACAAGCTCAAAAAAACGCAACCCACAACTACCAATTTACAAGGAATTTCCTAAAAAAGAAGCCAAAAGTCACTTGTAATAGGCAGACCTGGCAACTCTGGCATCTAGTTCTCTTCTGTGGCTGTTTGCAGCACAGCTTCTGTCCTGGGCCTGGCTGAGCAAGGCAGGTCAGATAACAGCTGCTAGACATCAGTGTCTAACAGGTGCATAATAACGCACCACATTTAACTGTTGGTAATGGCGTTGTAACTTTTGATATTATAAATAATTAGTTTACCCATTACTGGGAAACAATAACAGTGTTAGTAACACTCCCAACACTGATGACAAATAAGCCAAAAAGTAGTTGTGGTAGTGGGGTGTTGTTGTGCTAAGCTGCAGGGAGGGATGTGAGGGATGGTGCATGGGGGTCGTGTCGGAGTTAGACTCAGATGGGTCATGTGAGTTAAGCACTCTCCTTTCTCTCTGCAGTGGCATGCTGGACCTGACACACATGCAGAGCAGAAGTGTCATTAAAAAAAAAAAACTAATGTGGACTAAAAGACCATACAAAAACACACCAATACAAGTAGGGATGCAATAAATCTTCGACCTAGTTGACAAAATTTTACAAGTTAAATGGTCAATGGCAGATTTGATCGCTGGACCATCGTTAAATTATGTCATCTAAAGTTTTTACTCGAATGCGCAGACATTACGGAGTGTCGGGAAAACAACGTAGCATAGCAGTGGTAGATCCTGTGACGCTACAGTGCCTTAAACCTTCCTTTCTCGTGGCATAGTTCATCCTCTACACTGACACTAACATCATCAGTTAAACGTCGTCACATCAGTCTCCATCAGAGGTACAGTGGAGACTTGTTTGTCTGCACCAAGGATGAAGTTACAGAAATAATGGCGCTAGAGTTGTTTGCTGCTCACAGACAAAACTAAACATTTTTCTCTCTATTACTGTGAAAGATCACGTTTAAAAGTCCACTTAACTTGAACTCAGGCAAGTTATTTCCTCTCTGTTCTTACTCACCAACAGTTAACAAATTTGTGTGAAAAGATCTTTTTAAAACTGATTTAGTGGCTTTTTGGTATTAGATTATGCAAGCACTGCACAAGCATTAAAAGAGAAGTAACTTTGAAAATCACATTCACAAACTATAACCCATGTGTCTCTTGAAAAGCCAAAATGAATGCAGTGCAGTGTTTTTCTTTCTCGTACATTGTAGTCCCCCTCCACTTATCTTATTCTTCCTCCACTCCTACCACTAAACAGTAATAGGTTAACTGGTGACTCTAAATTGTCCTTCGGTGCAGATGTAAGCATCACTGATTGTTTGTCTCTCTATGTGGTCCTGTGATGGGCTGGCCACCAGTTCAGGATGTACCACGTCTCTCGCCCAGTAACTAAGTTTATAACCCAGGGATAGTTTTTGACTGTCCACCTCTCCCCACTCACCTGCCTGTGCAATGGACTGAAAGCATTTGACCAACCAACCGTCAGTCAAATGCTTGAAACCAGTGGAAATAATGCTCTCAGTCCCCCCCCGCCCCTCCTATTGTGCAGCACATCTGCAAATAATCAGTTCACCTGTGAGAGCAGAGCAAGCCAGAGCAACCAGAGACACAGCAGACTCAAGACATCCACCTCAGTCATCTAAATCTACAACAGACTGGAATACAAAGAATTGGAAACATGATTGGAAACTCCTTAATACAGAAGGTATTAAACATTTTGAATAGCTTTTTATTTTTACATATGGATATCTGATTGGTCTATGCATAACTGATTTGATCAACAAAGTTTGTTACACCTCAAATTTATAATTGAAAAAATATATATTTTGTTTTTCAGATGTTTTGCTTTTTTTTCCTTGATTTATATTTCTTATACAGTTTTTTAAATATTTCAATACAGCCAGAAAAAACAAGATCTCTTTGTTTCTGTTTCATTAATTTTCATACAGCTCTAGATCTGAACCTTTCGCCATGAAATGTCAAACCTTTTCATGCATAAAGGCATTTCATACTGGATGCATTTTACTTGTGTGATGGTAGTGGTGTGTGTGTTTTCTTTTTGGCAAACATGTTCTGTAGAATACAGCTTTTAGGCCACCAGCATTGCGCTCCTGCACCAGGAATCTTTAGAATAGGAGACTCACCTGTTTTTCCAAGGACCACATGTATCTCAGCAAACCTGTACATGGAAAAGAATACTTTGGAGCCAAATTTACCTTAATCCAGGTGGTATGTACATCAACAGGTTAAAATACTCTTGCTGTATGTTCCTCTCAAAGCTCAGTTTGTGCTCACTGTGTGGAGAAACTCACCTTTTTTTATGCAGAATGGTTTTATTCTGCAGGTTTCCCTGGTCAGTCATTCAATAAGTCAAGTCAGTCGTAAGATTTATTGTGGTTCTTCCTAAACTTTCTATAAAATATTACAATGCGGTGAACTACAATGAGAATTAGAGCTGTGGCAGCCCACAGATGCAGCCTGACAAAGCACACAAGGGCCTGGTATAAAAGCCATTGTCTTGAGCTGGAGTTTGCACATGCATCAGCCATATATTAGTGTATTCATTGTGAAACTGCCTTAAGTCTAGTGACATTGGCATATAGATATTTAAAAAAGTGAATTACAATCACTGTAAATCACTTAATATCAGCTCTGGTAAAATGTGAGATTGAGCTTCATAATTACCAGTTGAAAACATTGATGCACAGCTTTCAGTCCCCTCATCAAAAAATGGCCCAAACATTTTTTGGTCTTGTTTCTGATCTCCTTTGATTACACCCAAAGCACCTAACTTGGGGAATAATTATATAGAAATGATAACAGGGAGAGACTTTTTTTTTACTCATGACAAGAATAATATCAAAGGCAGTGTGTCACTTATAGCTGGAGCTTGGGTCAGGACAGAGACATCCGTCGTAGGGTGTGCTGAAAGGACATGAAGCCTCTGAAAGGTTTCCCCTTTTGACCTGCTGTACTCACAAGAGTGTATTTGATATACTCAGAAAGAGCTCACAGGGCTGCCCTAGCAGTAAAAGTGAATTTTGGTACATCCTTGACATGCCAGCAAACTCCTTTCACTTGGTAAAATTGCACAGGAGAATTTGCTCCAGGCACAGGAACTTCTGCAGGAACTGTTTTTTTTTATACTGACAATTTTCTCAAGGAGATAAAGTGCTTTTATTGAGCCCATTTTTTACTCACCTGGTGTCAAGGGCCATTTACGGTCAACTCACAAATGAAGGATGCTGTTTATGATTTCAGCCTGGAGGAGAAAAAAAAGAAAAGACCATGTCAGACTCCTTAAACTTTCGGTGAGGCTGTGTTATACTTGTCTCTCTGCTGGAAAGGGAGAGTGAAAAAGATCAGTTTAGACCAGTGGTTACAAAAGCATCCAGGCTTGACTGTGCCCTTTGTGATCACCATTTCTCTAGAGTCCAGAGGGTAGAAACAACTGAGATATAGGGGCAGGGGTTCACAGCCATCCCTATTGCTTTTCAGAGAGATAAAATTGATGATGTACAGCTTCATAAAGGTACTGGACCAATTCATTAGACCTATTTTAACAACTCTTGAGCAAGTCACACCACCCCCACTGCTTTATACAGCAAGCTTCTACCTGCCATGATAAAACTTTTAGCAGTTGTGACAGCTCGCAGCAGAATATACAGTACTTAACACCCTTTTGGAACGACAGAAATGGACAGACTTGACATCACTTGAGTAGGTGTCAGCCTCCCCCTGCAGGCTCCTTGCTCCTTACCCCACCTCGCTCTTGGAAATGATCCATTCAAGTAATAAAAATTTTATTCCCCTTTCAAATGTCATGAGGAAAAATATGTGAAAGGCATGCAAGGAATATCGAGCAGTCACCTGAGACACAAGTTCAGTGCTACAGTATTCCCAGTGAGTACAGACTTATTGCATTTATAAAACAATACCTGCACTGGGTTTAATGGCAGAGAGTGCACTGTAGGCAGATTTCGTGGTTACCTCTGCACGGAGGAACAATTTGTTACCAAGTTTAACAAAGCAGAAGAAGAAAGCCAACAACCTTCAAAGATTAGAGTTATGTTCCCATTTTCACTATTAGTATTAAACACAAGAAAACAATCTCTCCTGTAACTTTTTGAGGGGCCTCTTCACCAGCTCTCAGAGAGGCGATATCAGAGGAGAACTTTGAGGGATTTCTCCAAACCTTGCATAAATGTTCACTCTAACTTAAGGATGACCTGACTGGAGTTTCCAGGTTATAGGTACAAGTTTAAAGATTAAGGTGTCAAGGCCTCAAGTTCATTGTTGTTTTGCGAACGTATTAGCTCAAAATGTTATTGGTGTTTTTGGATTCATGGAAAAGATTTTCCAATAACTTTGCTGTTACTCGGCTGTATGGCCTACTACCCTCCCTGCCTACCTTAAAGGGGTACTGAAACAATCTTTACTGTAATGGAAAATGAATCAGGTAGTATCCAAACCTTGCAGCTGAGTTGAGCAGATACCAAAATGGAAAAGCACCTTAAGTAGCGCACTAAAAAACTATGCTAATGGACATGAGAAGATATGTCATAGATTAAGACCAATGTAAAGTTTTTATCATTTTAGTTATTCGTTATTTCAGAATTTCTTCAAGGGACATTGTAAAGTATTATGTAAAATAAATAAATAAATAACAGCAGGCTGGATTGTGTTATATTTTTGACACAACCTGACATCCCAGACGCACAGTTCCGTATATCCACCACAAAAATATTTCAAGTTACCATCTGGAGAAGAGTCCATAGAAAATGTTTTCAGTGGCGGAACCTTTAAAAACAACTGCAGCTGGTGATTGGACAATCATTCTGTTAGTCACACTCATCACAGACCAGTCTATATCAGCAACAGTTAGCTGTTAGCTAAACTACATTTCAGTCCTTAGACTATCATCTTACATTAAATTATACCACACGGATGCATCATTTACCACTTATATGTGACATGAACCTCGTCAATGACAATTTCCACCAAATTTTCATGGTAATTCTGAGGGGAGCATATTTCGCCAGGTATCACTCAGCAACCATGACTACCATAGACTAACTGGCATCATCCAGAGGATTTCTGCATCTCTCCCAGTTTCCCAGCAGTGATCCCCGGTCAGGAGAAGAGCAAAAGCATAATTTCCCGTGGGGAAAACTTTACGCAACGTTCTTTGCTCCTCTTTTAAAGAAGAAATCGAGTCCATTTCTTATAAAACCGCAGATATTGCTGCATCCACGGAGACCTTCAGAAGCCGCCATTGTTTTCAAACACACAGTCACTTACTGCTGTCGTCACATCTTCAGTTTCAGCCTCTCTTCCCTGATTGGGTCGTCTAGCTTTTGGCCATGAAGCCGTAGGAGATTGAAGCTTGGTAAGATGGATCTGTGTGATTTCAGACAAAGAATCAGGCAGGTCCATCTGCATTGCAAGGTTAGTGGGGCACTGGAGAGGGGTGAGGTGGGCCATAAGTAGTATGCTCTACGATCAATCAGAATATTGAGGGTTCAATCCCAGCTGCCATGCTGATGTTTCCTTGGGCAAAATACTTAGCCTCAAGTTGCTCCAACTGCAGCACCAGTGGTGTGTTAGTGTGAAAGGGCGTGGATGTGTTCACTTATATTGATAGACAACTTGCATAGATGCTCAGAACCATGAGGATGGGTAAATGTGACCTGAGATATAAAATGCTTTAAGTTGTCAGAAACACTAGAAAAGCTGAGGGCCATTTACCATCTTATGTTTTCTTTCCAAGCACTTAATTTCTGTGTATGGACGACTGTAAACACTTAAGACATCTAGTGGAACCGCAGCAATGATTCACAAGGTCAAAAAAGATTTTTTTTTTTTACATCATTGATTTAAGCATTAGTGTGACACATGACTAGCTCTGTTATCCAAAGTTTTATATAGAACATGAACCAATACCATTAAAAGAATAGGATCTACCTATTGCACAATTACAAAACAGTGCAGTCCTTTCTATTGACCTATGACTACTATCACTGTTTCAACTATTGAAAGCATTGCAGCAGCATTCTAGTTAATAATATGGACAGTATTTAAATCAGCATAATTAAGAGGTAATGAGATGTTCTTTCGAGCCATTGTTTTCCTTTTCTTTTGTTTACAGTATGCTAACAATTAGGATGCAGCTAAAGCCCCTTTCTTCAAAGTAGCTGCCATGCCATTTTCATCCTCTCCTTTTCCTGTTATCTTAGGCTCAGTCCCAGTTCACCACTTGGCCCTACCACTTCATTTTGCATGTTCACAGGAAGGAGGAGGTAAGATGGTGACACATCTTGTAAAATCAGCTTTTAAATGTAAGTTGTTTGATAACATTTACAAGTAATGACAGCCGCTGTTTTGCATTACCATGAAATGTAAGCTAGACAGCTAATTTGATAGCCCAAAAGTATCACAAGTTACGATGAGAGTGTGGACCTAACCAAAGGAGATGCATAACAATTTGGCATAGTATTTTTTGACAATCACAATCTTTATTTTCAATATTCAGTTCTAACATTAATTGTGTGTCTTTGTGTTCCTTTCAAAAGCTGAAAACTCCCAAAACTGTCTCAGGGACAGAGGCTGAGGAGCTGACAACTGGCACGTGGCAGTTTGTTGTGGACATGCATGAGTCTTGGGTACAAGGTCATCAATACAGGCTCCAGTTCTGGCAGCATTGTGTGAGGAGGATGCTGACCCAACAATTCTTCTGGTGAGAGTTTTACAATTTCTTGACAGCTGAAATAGCTACGGTTTAAAAGTTTTTCCACAGTAATTTTACTGTTACTTTGTTTTATTGTCTCTGATATTTATTGTATGTTCTGCATATACCAAAACTGACCAAAAATATGTCAGAGAAATAACCTTTGGTAATAGGCAATAATAATTGAAAATACAACTAATAACTCCCTGGGATATGGTATCAGCAAATGTGTGTATCCCAAGGATGTGGCATACCAAACAAGTGGTTTTGAACTTTAAAGAGTTGTCACCATGTCAACATGTCAAAGTAAAAAAAAAACACAACAACCAAAAATATACACATATTGATGTTAAGTGATTTATCTGGACTCATTTTATTGCAAATTTAGCACATTTAAAAATACATTCATCATTCCAATATATTTCCTACCATTTTCATCACTTAATACAAATAAACCTGGGGTTAACGCTGACTCTTTTTTGCAAAAACACTGGAAATGTTTTTACCTTTGGTAACACAACTTAGAAACACTGAAACACAGTCAGCAAATTTATGTTGGATCCAAATGGCAACTAGACATATTGAGGTTTTTTCCAAAAGGTTTCCTCAGTTCTGTCCTGGAGAAGCCTTTTCGAGGAAAAATGTCCCAGAAACCTAAACCGGTCCAGTTGTCACTTGGATTAAGCTTTAGATAACTTGACTAAAATGAATGAGAACGTTCATCCTGAGGTTCTTGGTCACGGCAAAAAAAAACAGGTCTGTTAGTCTGTCCCTTGTGGCACTCCCAAAGCTCTCATTGTTGTCAACGGCTCACAAGGAGTTTGGGCAACAAAGATGCTCAATTCAGCAACTGGCTCCAGCATGTCCCCAGGCACACATTGTGCCGGAAAGAACAGGAGGCAGTAACCAGGGGGCAAACATGTGCTTCACCTCCAGTGCTTGAAATAGGGTGGACCTCCATCTTATCTTCATTATTCTTAATGCCTTTTCGATCATGTTGCAGCCTCTGGAATGAGGTGCCCCTGCATCTGTCCCATTGAGGAGGCTCCTTGTAAAATGTTATGTTGCACATGGATGTTTCAAATCAAGGATAGCCACCATCACCAAGAAGCATGCCTGAGGGAGGGATCGTTTTTGTCCCTGTAAAAGGTACTGTTCTTCAAGATTCGGGTATCATGAACAGAGCCTTGGTAGCCAACAAAAATGTCAAGAAATTTAGGATTGGAATCACAGATTGCCTGAAGACTGATTGAAAAGAAATGTTAATAATTTAAATAATCAATTATGTGCCATAGAGAGGGCTTGAATCTGATATGGCTTTAACCCATTGCTCCAAAAACACCCCTGAATGCAGGGCAGGGCTTTACATTTTTTTTTTCTCCTTGTCTGCATTATCTTTCTAGCTGAGCACTGTGTCCGATGACAGTGTTGAAAAGACCAATGCATTTTTTTTTTTTGCAGTGAGAGATATGTAAATATGATTCACTGCTACCAGTGACCATCACCAGCCCTCCCTGTAGGCTACTCCATCAAATCAAACTTTATTTAACCCCGATGTGAGCTGAAGGGGAGGGCTGTGTTACACCACAGTGTGAATGAAGGGGAAATAGAGACAGATAGGACGAGAAAAGACAAATGGGGAGGAGGACAAACAGGTAATACTATTAATTTGAGATAGCAGTCCAAGTGCTGTGCTGATCTAAGTCCATACAGGAAGTAAAGGCTGTAAGAAACCAGGGACACCAGAGATGTGGGGTCTTGATTGTAGGGGTTGGGCCCAAAGGGATGGGATAAGGAGGGAGCAAGCATCACAGGACGTGAGAAAATGTGTGAGAGTGCCCAACTCAGCATGTTCTGACGGAACAAATCACTTCTTCACAGTAAGTCTCTACAGGAGCTTGAATATCTGTACAGGCATGCATGTGAGGTGATCACCAAATACCCAAGTAGTTGCCCATACCCAGGGAGACCATGGCCAAGGGCATCCCCCGAGCCACCAGAGCACCCGACACCCACCACATGGGCCCCCAAAGCTACCGGACCCAGGAACAGCCCCAGGACCCAAAGGGGCACCGACCCACCTCCCCAAAGGCACCAAGGACAACACCAGGGGGTCCAGGGCGGCGGCCCCCCGTTAACAGCACCCACCCCAACCAACCACCCGTCCACCCGGCCCCAAGCCACCTCCACCCCCCGCACCCAGCCCGCAGCCCCTTTCCCTGGCCAGGTGGGGCATGGGCTTTACTGATGGGTGTGCAAATCCCTGTCCAACTGTGAAAAGATCTCCTGATGGGGGGAAGTAGATGGCTTGCTTCAGGATGACCTAGATGTTTTATAAAACTTGGTAGGACAGCCCATGAGCAAGCCAGTACACATAGATGAGGACCTCCTGCTCACCTTTTCCGTCATGGTCCTGCTCCTGCTCCCTTTGTAAGAGCCTCAGTAGACCCTGGACGGCCTTTCTGCTGAGGCAAAAGTCCTGCTTAAGCCTGGTTTCATCATTGAACCACAAGCACAGAATTGACATATTGTGATTCAGCTTGCAGTAGGATGTAGTTTTTATAGACTGAGTTGGAGGGATTAAAACTAGTGACCCCCAAAATCAAACTGATATGGCACAAATGTGTTTTAGCTGTGTATAATGTTGAACAAACAACTGGTAAAGTTGTTGTGTCTATTAACGTATATGCTGTTGTGAACTTCCAATGATGCGTCAGGTCTTGAAAGGTTTTCCCAATTCCAAGGGGGAAGATTTTGACACTACCATTTCTCACTCTGTTTCAAAGGGGTGAGGGAACACCTTAAAATGAGGGTTAAGGGTAAGAATTACAGATGCAACTAAGCCTTACTCTCTGCCCCTCTGTGATCTTGCTCCTGTCTCTTCTCATCCTCATTGCTACCCTCCTCTCCACTCTTTCTAGGAGTTTCTTCCTCTTCTCAGGTGACAGGGTGATGGATTAAGCCCAAATAAACTCATTCATCTTTCAATTAGAGCTAGTGTTGAGGAGGTGCCAGCCATTATGAAGCTGTCTGGAAGACTGGGAGCGAGGGAGTGATGGAGAGAAGAGGAGGGGGCGAAGGGGTGAGAGTGAGTTATAGCATTAGTGTGAGAGACAGAGATGGAGAGATGTATGTGAAAGACCGACTGAGAGAAGAAGTGAGAAAGGAGTGAAGGGTGTGCTGCATGTGTGGAGAAGAAACTTCTTGGTTGAGGGAGCAGATCCAACTATTAAAACATCACTCCTGGCCACCGTCAGAACCAAGCTTCCATGGCTGGTCAACCACCCACAGTTGAGCTCCCATCGTCTTCAGCTGCCCAGCCTGTGCTTCTCGCAACACTGCTTTACACTGATTTGATTTTTAACCTCTTATTATTGTGGCTGTTTTTATGATTCAGATAAATTTGTTCTTGTGGCTTATTCATGAAACTGGAGGGTTGCAGAGTGTATGTGCAAAATGGGAGGCTGCCCTCCACTCAAGATTTCAGCTTTTGACTAGAAGTTACTGCCTTAAGTCACTGGCAAACAATTTCTCGTAAGTGGAAGGTCTGTTTAGGGGGTTTCAGGGGAACAAGCTGTTTCAGTCAGCTTCTAGTGTAACACACCTGGAAAGGAGGGAGAAAGACAGAAAGAAGAAACACACTGTTGCTGGCTTCCATTCAATGTAATGAGTAAGAAAAGAGTATGCTTCCACATAAATATACTTCCACATAGATTTCATATTTCTTTTTGCTTTCTAAACAAACATAAACATATAAATGGTCAACATATCAACAAAACTAATAACATATGACAAAAGCTAGAAGCCTTCCTCACAGCATGACTGCAGCTAGCAGACTCTGTCTGAATCAGTTACCATAGCATGCAAAGGCCTAAAGGGATAAACAACATTGAACCGAAAATGTATGAGTCCAACTCACATATATTTATAAGAGCATGAGCAATACTTGTACACACATATATGTATATATATATATATATATATATATATATATATATATATATATATATATATATATATATGTATATATATATACATATGTGTGTGTGTGTGTTTGTGTGTGAGTGACACTATATATATATATATAAAACAGAAGACTAAAGTAATCAAATCCAGATACAAACTTGTTCAATGTCATATTTAACTTTTTTTTTTTTAAGTTTTAGTTATTCAAACATTTTTACTTAGTTTTAACCTTTATGAACCGAAAGCACTTTACTGTTCATTACACTGTTACTGATTAAAGGGGAATAGGGAGAAGAGAAGACATGGAAAACACAATGAGGGGCATTTAAAACTTGGAAAAGGATAATATGGGCTGTTTAATAGCTGCTGCCAAAATGTCCACAAACCTGTATGTAAATAAAGGATGTTAAATGAATGCTGGAACAAATGGATAGAATCAGTGGTGTCTTGTAGGAACAGCACAATTTGGACAAATTTTATCTTTAAAAAAATGTGATTAAGTTGTATGTAGGCTGTGTGAGGCTATACTTGCATGTAACCACTTGACTAAATAAGTGGATAACCAACTGAAGAACGGAAGTATGGATGTAACATTTAAGCATTTAAGAGAGGGACCGAGGGCTAGCATTAGCCACACTCCATTCTGCAAACCAACGTCACCTCTCATGGTGAGATCATACGATGACTAATGAGTGCTCAGTTTCAACAGTTTTCCAAGCTCGTTACTATGTTAATTTTGCCTTCTTTAAAACTATCTTCCTGGTAACAAATCTAGCTCCAAAGTTGGTCTGATGTCTGATATGATGGCAGAGTCAAAGGCTACATTCACACTGCAGGCAAAAGTGGCCCAAATCCGACTTTTTTGCCCGTATATTACCCATAACTTATCTTTTTTTGAACGGCACAAGTCCTTTTTTTTTTTTTTAAATCAGACCCAGGCCACTTTCATATGTGGTCCTAAATCAGATACACAATTGAAGTTTCTTAAAACCTCATTAAGAATGATCATGTTGCATTTCATCTGACTTTTATGTTACTGAAGTGAGACTGACATCACAAAGCTGCTATGGAGAAGGCAATAAGACAGATAAATTTACATGCCATGTGTTTTACTTTTTAACAGGATATTGTGGTTTAAGAATGGCCAAAGTCTGTTAATTTGTCTCTATATTGGAAATCTACCATAGCAATCAGGTACGTCAGCACTTACTGTAAGGTGTCTTTGCAAGGCATGCCTCTATTATAGCTTTTTTGTGTACATCATTCACTATTTTTCCACTGTTTCTGTGCATGTAGCAGTCAGGTTTGCTGATGAATCTTTTGGAGGCTGTAGCAATATGCGATACATTTACTTTGATCATCCAAGGACATTTTCTTTTACCTCTGCTTGCTCTGTCACTAGAGAGCTCTGAAAGTAAGCAGTTGGTCTGCTGTGTTCCAAAAACTATCTTACCTTATGAAAACTGATGAGGAAACATTTCCAGTAAGCTGCAAACACAAATAAAGCCTCATTCTGTGGGACAAATTATAGTAAATGACTCATTCCCAATATAATGAATCTGGCTCTAGCACAAACTGTTTAGATTTGGTGTTTGCCAACCCTTCACTCTGTTCCAGTTTCACCCTGCTGTCCAAATATGGTCACTTTTGGCTCTAACTAAATCTAACATGGCTAAAATGCCAAACTTGAGAGGTCATAAAACCTGTCAACAAACAAAAGAGTGATATAATCCACTTAATACACAATCTATGTGTTAGAATGCAGGTGACTGAATCTTTGCTAGCATTGTGATAGGTCCACTGATCCACCAACCAGAGAGACTTATAATTACACACTCTTGCTCATGCCAAGTCTTTCCATAGGGTCACAGTGTTATTGTTCACCATGGTTAAAAATTGTGCTGAGGGTGTCTGAAAGAGACTCAAGATATTCACAATATGATGCATAAGTATTTTTCTTTTTTCTCACCCAAATTTAATTAGGAAAAGTCATTCTTTGTATTAAGCTCTTGATGACCACACTGGCGATTCAACCCACTGGCAACTATGAAGTCCACCTACAACTGATCAAAGGAAGAAAGAAAAACATTTTCATACTGTTAGGACAAGATGTTCAGGTAATGTTGGGTTGCAGAAGTGTTGCCTAATAGCAGACTTACCAATGTTACAAGGCAATATTAGCGTAGTGTAATATAGAGGTTGCTATAGTAATGTTAGCTCACCAATATTATTGTCAGCTAACTGTTAAACATTGACACTGATACAGTAAAGCAGTTTGTAAAAATATGTAGGGGAAAAAACAACTGTTTTTAACATTTTTTAATGTGTTGCCAGCTGATCGCAGGGCCTCTCTATGTGACCCTGCGATAAGCTGGCGACCAGTTCAGGGTGTACCCCACCTCTCGCCGAATGTCGGCTGGGATAGGCTCCTTCTTTGTAAATTGCAACAAAGCTGCTCTCTAGTATCCTCTGTTGGTCTAGTTAATAGCTTATATCCTGTTGCCATAATGCCTCTACAATCTAGGTTCAAATGGTTTAGCAGTATTTTGACGTATGAAATAGAAATTAAGTTGTACACTGTGTCAGGATATACAGTACTAGTGTATTACTATTCAACTGGAATAAGGAAGAATACCAACTAATGTTAGCTTGGGGCTGAGCAGTATAAGTCTGTGTATAAACTGATTTGAAGTTATAAGACAAGCAATATCCCTATTTTAAATAATAGTAAAAACACACAATAAAACTTGATCAATGTAAACTCCTTTATGGATTTACGTATGTTAGGTCAGCTCCTCTGGGGAAGCCCTAACAGAAAGAAGTCTGTATATAAAGAGCATGTGGGTGTACATAGTGGAAAGATGTTTTGTTTGCAAATGTGTTTATATTATTCTCACATTTTACAGTTTAGGTGCATATATATTCATTTTTGCATATGAATACAGTATGTGTATTCATAAACAATAATATCTGTTTGTATGAGTGACAGTGGGCTCTACAGAGGCAGTAATGACTTACTACCCTCACCGTCATTCTCTCTCAGAAACCAATACTGAGCTGTTGGCATATTTTCATTTTTCCAGTTTTTCTTCTTCTTCTTGAAGGGAATATTATGTACTGTAGGCACACAGGGACGAGTTCTAATGAATTTGAATGAGCGTCTCAATTTATTTTCCATGTTTTATTTATTTTTTCAGGGTTTGGGGAGTAAATTGAATCGACAGTGGTGATGCGTGCACTAGTCAGGAGCAATATAGGGACCTGCTGTTCTGATTAAGTTCCTGTTATGGAGCCGTTCATTATTGATTTCATTTCTCCTCACTTCTCCTCCCTCGCACATTCGCGTTCTCTCCATATCTCTTTATTCTCAGCATGGCTCACCCTCTTTCTCTGTGTTTCAGTCTCTCTCCCTGTCCTCCGCTGTCAGCTCGGCTTTTAAAGCAGACAGTTGTTATTTAGAAAAACTACTTACTTTTACTCCAACACACTAATACAGACTTCTCTTCTATGCCCTCTAGCATTTTGGCTTTTGGCAATATTGAAACGGTGAGGTTTGCTTTTTGTTCTCATCAGAGCAAAGTCCTGAACCATGTAGTTCAGTTGTATTCAGTGTGATAAATGATTCAGATAACGTCCATGGTTTGTTTACCAACCAGTTAGGTTCAAGGTTTAAGATGAGGATTATTGAAGCACTTCATCAATTTTTACTCTGATTTTCAGTGAATTTTGCCAAAGGAGGAATAGTGATTTGTCTTTAAACACAAGTTTTCACTGGACTGTCAGAAAAATCACTCCCTTACATTTTCATCAAGAATCCTTCATCTCATAACGTTTTTAAAGGTCCCAAACTGAGGTAAATACATTTCTTAATAAACTCTTAAAAAAAAAGTTTGGAAACATTATTTCAGTCTTTACTTTATCCCAGATATTTGTTTATACTTTTAAACTTATTGTTTTATTATCGCTGGTGTGTCATAAGCTCATATAGTGCTCTTTCTGCTGTCCATACAAAGTCTTCCTGCAGCATCTCCCAAACAAAGTTGTCTGATATGTCAGTGGTCAGAACATTTCCAAATGCTAATAATCCTGATGCCTAAATACACACTCAGAATGAAATCAGTGAACAGAAGTGAACTAAATTTCAACTTGTTGAAAGGTGTTGAACAGCATAAAGCTGTACCCTGTTACAAACAGAAACTAAATAACCTGATCAAATCACACTTCAAAATGTTTCATTTCCCTTAAACAACTAGCATTCACATTTTGATCCTGTGGGGCAGTAAGAAACGTGTCAGGTTACCTTTCAATCAAAGCTGTTTCTGAGTGGATAACTTGCTACCCAAAGTGAAACCAAACTTATCTAACTGGTCTTTAGTTTAAAAAGGGTCCAAAATCAAGCATACTTTGTATTTTTACACAAACACTCATAATATTGAAATATTGTGAGGTCTTTTTGCAGAGCAAGGATGTGTCTATTGCCTGAGTTAGCAGGGATCGTTCCAGCTAAACCTTGATCTTTCTTAATGAAAAAATATCTATATTTTGTGCTAAATGTGCTGATCGTCTGCATCATTTGAGTAGTTATGCATGTCAAAATAACCCAACAAAGCTTCAATACTACTTAATTTTACGTTTTTAAGTCAAAATATGGCCATATTGCAATGTTCTAGTGACATGCCACTGATGCTATCCTGTCATTCTGTAGCATTCATTCAGTATTCTCTCTAACCGCTTGGTTATCCCCAATTTCCACAGTCTCCTTGCATACCATTTCATAAGTTCCTTGCAAACAGCCCCCTGTCTGTTCAATCAGTTGGTCCCCAGATTTGTGCATTGATCCATCTCTGGCCTTTGCCAGCAGCGCAGCTCTGCACTGGTTTGCTGGAAATATGCAGCAGGTCTGTTTTCATCAGGGGTCGCTACAACTTCACATCAATCTCTACTAAGCAGAACAACACAAATCAGGAAGACAAGCACTCAGAGTTCACTTGAAATAATATTGATGCAAACAGCAAATCAACATCATTCAGCGGTATAACCTACTGTTGTTTGTGTCGCTCTTCCTTTTATTCTCATGATTTCACAATAACCTTGTAAAATTGTAGTTTTAGCATGGTCTTGTGATGTCGTCTTTCAAGCTACTCAGGGCAATGCTCAGATGCGCAGCATTTTAATTACGCCTTCAGTAGGCCAGGACATGCACTGTGGGTCAGAGCAATGCTGCAGTGCAGACAGGATGCTACGCAGGTGGACTAAATGGATATGGGGGGCCTTGCAGTCTATTTTGTCTGCAAGACAGCAGCAGCCTTGCAAGGTGGCGGCTGCATTACACTTTCGACAAAGCTCTAGGTCATAATTTTGTGCTTCTGTTGAGAGGAAGCAAATATTTAGTTAAACCTTGTAGATCTGATCTTTTGTTATTTAAATAAAGCTGGCTTTTCACATGCAACCCTTTTTCCAGTAACTAGGCACAGACCTTCCTGTTGACTTATTGATAGTATGTCTGTCAGTAGGTGGTTTGGTTTGTTACAGGACTCAACAGGAATCTCACCCTGAAATACACATGTCTCTTTCAAGACATAACTATGCCCTCACATAGAAGCGCTTCTTCTTCAAGAAGCCTTTGATTAATCTCTTTTGTGCAGGATTAAGAGGAGCAGCTTCAGTAAAGTCAGAGCCTGCAGCTGTGTTAAGTTGAGCTATGGTTTCAGGGGCCAACTGGAGGCCTCTGTCTGTGTGTTATTATGACTAACTTCCTACAACCTGACCTCTCCTTGAGTCAAGAGCCACCTCACAGAGGGAGAAATGCAGTGACTGGTTCCAGGGAAAAAACAAGTGAAGAACCTGTTGTTTTTTAGGACTGTCTGGACATTTTTGACTGGGTGGCTGTTTTGTGATAGATTGGGTGGCATTTCAGAGCACAGGCAGACAAACTTATAGTATGACATGATATGAAGCAACATTATTTTTTTTTCAATGCAGAAGGCTATTTTAAACTTAAATGTCTCAGAGTTTTTGAGTATGAATTCTGGAATACTTACAAAGTTTTGAAAGACATGCATTTTGTTCTTGTAAATTTATGACTTTTTAATTCAAGAATTCTTATTTTGGTTTCTTGTAAATTCACGACTTTATAATTTCCAAAAATTACAGTGTTTTTATGGATGTATTTTCATTATTTTGTTTTTTAGAATGACCCTAATGTGACATTAAACTTTTGAATAATCATCATAAAATACTTCTTCTACTTTAAAACTCCCAGCTCAAGGTTAATGCTTTTTCATTCATAATTACTGAGTTAAAAAATGATTTTTCACTTTAAGTGCTCCAAGGTGACTAAAATACCAATATAAAGAGTCATAGCTGTTTTTGTGCTGTATTGGCCCAAGGGTTAGTTTTCTGCTCTTTCTAAAGCTTGTATGTCAGAAAATGTAAACCTTCTCCTGTACCTAAATTTGACAGATTCATTTTCTTAATCTTTAGAATGCTGCATTTTTTTCCCACTTCGTGGAAGCAAGGTTTTCAATTTTGCCAACACCCTCTGTCTCCCTTTAAAGGAAGCACCCTGACAAATCCTGGCCCTCATAACCCAAACTGTGAGAGAGTGAGAGTAGCCTGCTGAAACATTTGTGGTCTTGGCTGGGAATGCATGACTGCAGATAGACTGTGATTAAAGATCATGAAAGTTCACTCTGGGATGTGGAGGACAGAGGAGTTGGTTTGGGGTCGAAGGGTGGTGAGTTGGAAACAAGGGCTAGGGTTGAGGAAGTGGGTAAGTATCTGGGGTGAAGAAACTGGGGAAGCTGGAGAACAAGAGTTGAGAGTTTGGGACAGGGTGAGCGCAGAAGTGGGGAAGCTGATGTGGTTTAGGAAAGTTAGTCCTTACAGAAACTTTAACAAAGGCTCTGTGCTGATTTTACAAATAAAAAGTCTGGGAGCTTCGGGTTTTTCTTGCCTGGGTAGTAAATACAGCAGTGAATTGATTTTAATCACTCCAAATCCCCAATACAGTGAGTTAATTTAATGCGAAATCAATGCTTTTATCCTGTGGGGTTTGGTATAAGGAAGACGATGAATTAGGCGGGTAATGTGGCTCTTATTTGTAATGTAGAGTCTGTGGTTTAGGGTCAAAAGATTGGGGTTTGTGGAAGTGGAGCTATGTATTTCTTTTCTCTTTTTCTCAGACAATAGTTGGAGTGTGATGGGTGCTTTGGCTGAGACTGTACAAACTGATACATGTGGAGCTG
This sequence comes from Cetoscarus ocellatus, assembly GCA_037902135.1. Taxonomy (NCBI): domain Eukaryota; kingdom Metazoa; phylum Chordata; class Actinopteri; order Labriformes; family Labridae; genus Cetoscarus; species Cetoscarus ocellatus. Next base: position 1,017,635 of record JBAMNC010000650.1, read on the forward strand.
CAGATGGATCACACATTAGTTGGGATTTGAAAGAATTTGGATTGAGCTGAAACACGTGAGAGATGCTTTTGCTTCCCAGCTGTGAAGTCCAGCCTGGGGGTTCATTAAGGGTCATTTGTTATTATTTTGTCTCTTTCTGGACTCCATAATAGATAAGGTTGTGTTTCTATGTGTCTCCCTTCCAGACACAGTCACTTTGACGTGAAAAAAAGCCTTTCATGCTTCGCCAGTTACACTTTTGGGAAGATGATATTGCGGACGCTGTGGAGCACGACATGACTCAGCCACAGGAATCCCAGAAAACCCACAGTGGTTGGCTTGACTACATAGAGAGAAAAAGAAACAAAGGAGCTGGAGAGGAAGTGTGTGTGAAAGCGTTGAAGAAATACGAAAGCCAAGGAGATGTAAAGGAGAAAGGGAGTCATGGGAATGTGTCACTGCAGCTGTAATTGATGTTTCGGGGGATTAATGATCTTGACATTTTTCAGGCTTCCTGTCAGCAATCCATTAAAATAAGTATCCCTTATTATGCACTAATGAACATCCATAAATTAAAAGATTTGAAATAATAAACAACTGGGGTTTAATGTTGATTGAAGTTCTGTCAGATCTAAATCCTGTTGGTCCAGATAATATTAATGTCTTTATTCAGCTTAATTGCACATGTGGTGTTAGAGAACAGGATTGAACTTTGCAGTTGGAACAAAGGAGTCCTTCTGCAGTTGTTTTGAGGTAAAGGCTGATTGCCAAAAGAAACATTAGCATTAATGAATATTTCATTACCCACCAGGACTAACTGTTATGGTTGTCCAAAGCCAAATTCCACAAATGCAACAGCTGAAAATTGTCCTTGTCTGAGGTTTAAGATGGTAGATTTTTATTCTCATTAGGACTGATATTTTTGTTGTTTTTGTGTATGTTCGCTCATGTTTCTTCAAACTGAACTTTGCTCAGGCTCTACAGCAGTACAGGGTGTAACTGATTTGCCTCCCAAAATGAGGGTTCATGTTTCAAATCCAGGTCAGATCCTTTCTGTGTGGACTTTGTATGTTCTCGCCCTATATGTGTGGGTTCTCTCTTGGTACTCCAGCTTCCTCCTGTATATCAGAAATGTGCTTGTTAGGTTTATTTGAATTGCTTGTGGTTGCAAACATGTGGCTGACTGTCCCTGCATGTCAACCCCGTGTTAAACTAGTGACCAGTCCAAGGTATAAAAGGTAAATGGACTTAAGCCTAAAGCACTTTTCTTGTCACTTTGACTACTCAAAGCAGCTTTACAACACAGGTTACATCTACCCATTCAATATTCATTCACTCTCACATTCACTTATAGTTGGACTTTCTATGGCAGTTGTCCATCAGTATCAGCTAACACATTCACACCTTTTTGTACCCATTTACACGCCACTGATGCAGCAGTGCCAGCAACTCAGTGTTAAGTGCCTTGTCCAAGGACACATCGCCATATGACAGCTGGAGCTGGGCTCGAACCTATACCTTCCAGTTACCGACCAAGGGCACTATCAGACTGCACCACCGATGCCCCAATATACCTCCGCCCCCTTCACCTAATAACAGCTGAGATTGGCAACATCCCCCATGACCCCAAATGGGATAAGCATTTTCAGTGATGTTTCAGAAACTGATAATTTAATGAACCCTTACCTGCTGGTTCATTAACTAAACATAGCCCCTCTGCCTCAAGATGTCCCCTAAGGCTTGGTGATTGGCCCCCTCCTGTTAATTTTGTATCTACTTCCCCTCAGTAACATCATGCATCAACATGGTCTCTATTTTTACTGTTATGCCAACATCTTTGCAAACTCCCCCACCTCAGAAACTCACACCACAATAACAAACTGCCTCTCTGAAATTTAAAAAAATAATGCATGAAAATTTCCTTGCACCAAAAACAGTAAACCAGACGTTATAATCACTGGCCCTCTATTCCTCACTAAATCCATCCACGACTTCCACCTCAAAATTGATAACCACCCGCTAATGCCCTCACCCCATATCTGCAACCTCTGTCTCATCTTTGTTACCTTTCCTTTAATCAGCCAAAAAAAAAAAAAAAACACCTCACAACTGCTTCTTTTACTGCATCTATCCAGTACTTCCCCTCTTTGCTGCTGAAACACTAATCAAGGGCTTCATCACATACATACATCCACGACCACTGCAACAGCATCCTCTATGGCACATCATCCAAAGTCCTCAATAAGCTTTAATATACACATAATTCTGCTGCCCGTCTCCACACCCATACCAGACCAAGTGAACACATCACCCTGGTCCTCCAAAGCCTCCACTAGCTCCCTGTCCCATACTGCATCCAATTTTAAAAACCTCCTCTTTGCCTGCAAAGCCCTCAACCACTGGGCCCCCTCATTGACCTCCCCCACCATCACACTTCTTCCTGTAACCTCCGCTCATCCAGTGCCAACCTCCTCCCTCCACCTTTACGAACCAAGCATCAAACCTTGGGGACAGAGCCTTTTGCTATCAATGCACCCTTCCTCTGGAACTCTCTCCCCCCTCACATAAAAACTGCTCTGACCAATCCACTTTAAATCACTTCTGAAGAAACACCTATTTAAACAAGCTATTAATGTGTGACCATGCTGTGTGTGCTTTAATTTGTGAATGTCACATGTAAAAGTGTGGTGTGCTTTTGTGTGTCTATTAATGCTGTTATTTGTTCTGTTGCCATGTTTTGATCTTTTCCCCAATGTATAATGTCGTTGAGTTTCTGAAAAGTGATTAATAAAGAAAAGCATTTTGTTATTATTATCACTGTTACTATGATTTTCAGGATTATTAATGGGCCTCTGTCAAATTTGATCTTTAGCTGTGTTTCTCCACTGAGTAGTCTAGTTTGGTTCAAAATAGTATGATTCAGTATGATTTAGTTAGCCCTTGCATCACTTTTGTTTCCACATCTGGCTGTACCCTTAAGGCCAGGGGTTTAAACTGAAGTGGGATTGTCATATCAGCCACACAACTGTGTCACATCACAGCTGCGCAACACAATAAACCAAAAAAAAATAGTGGATTAAAATGCTGCTGCCAAGCTTTTGACAAAATCATTGAAAAGGTCTCATGTTACCCCTATCCTTATGTCTTTCCACTGGCTCCCAGTAAAATTCAGAATCTTCTTCAAAATTCTTGTGATCATCTGCATGGGCAAGGACCTGCTGATATTAAAAAGCTCCTGAGCCGTACAACAGCAGCAGGACTCCGAGGTCCTCTGATCAGGATCTGCTGGCTGTTCCTCAAAGTGGACTTAAAACAAAGAGTGACTGTGCATTTAAAGTTGTTGCTCTTTAACTCTTGAACTGTCTCACTGCAGCTGAGAACTATGGACACTGAGGACACTACATAACCTACTAAATAGAGCCCAGTGTGATCCACATCCGGCAGCTTGACTGTCCTTTGAGAACTGCCAGAGTATTTCTCACATTTTGAGCTAAGCTCTTGAATTTTATAATTCAGACCTCATTACTGCTCATTTCTAGCGATGTCTGAGGAAATTTAACAAGAGCATAGCTTATAAGAATGCTATATGAAGTATTAAATATCCATCATCTGCTTGTGTTTTTTGTGTTTGGCTCCGTCCTTTTTCTGGGGCTCACATTGTGCCTCTTCTGGGGTATTTTGTCTGTTGTCCTGCCAAATTGCATAAAGGGGTCGAGAAACAAGCATGGGATCAGCTTGATGCTAAAGCCCAATATGCTCTATCTTTGCAGTAACAGGGCAAACACAACTGGAGGAATGGAAAGGGTCAGGCAGAGGGAGAACTGCCCAGTGTTTTATGTATTTGTTTATGCTGGCTGTTTGCCCACCTGCTGATTACAATCAGTTTATGGAGAATCGTCTTTCTCTCAAATTAGTCATAATCAAACCAAAAATAAGCCAGTTTTTACTTTTTTGTATTTTTGATTACAGCTGTTTTTTTTTTTTTTCATATCAATGCTTCACACTGAAGGAGAGTAGCCATGATAGACTCAAAGAATACCAAAGAGCTTGCTGTAAACATTTTAGCAAAACTGTCATTTTGATTGAATGATGAAGATTGTATCATATTTTTTAAGCCCACTCACCAGTGAGTCAAGACTTGATCTTCTTGGTGCTCTTGGCTCAATTGTTTCCAACTTGCACTTCCTTGGGGAGAGTGCCAATGTTAATGTGATAATGTTTTGGATCTGAAAGGCAGGTTTCTTTTGCTGTTAAGTCAAACTTCTACAAGCTCAATAGCCAAAGTTAAAGAGCTTGTTAAGAATGTTAAAATGGGGGCTTTCATTTGGAACATATCATGAGAAAATACATTAGCAAAATACAAACAAACAAACAAAAAAAAACTCAATGCCACTTAACCAGGGGACTTCTTTAGAAAACAGAAGTCTTGGTTTGCCTCCAAATGATCAAAGTCCTGTTCCCTGCTCATGTATAAAGCTATCAGAGGCATAAGAACCAAGAAGCATTGCATTGTTGGTTCAATTTGACCAGATATTTTATAATTAACCTTACTGCACTAACATGTTCTGTATGTAGTTACGCACTACCCCAGTCAATATTCCAGTTTCATCTGATGGCACTTGAATAAAACTTTATCTTAATGTTATTGCTCAAAATTCTGCCAAACTGCTTTACTTCAAAAGATAAGCCTCACCATATTGTTGCCGATTTTTGGATCATGCTGTGTTTCTACTTGTGTATGTGGCTGGTGTTCATAGATCCATAAAAATACAAATGATAGCTCCTTGTGTATAACGCAAGGGAATGCATTCACAAATGTGTTTGTACTTTTTTAGAGTTTAGTTTTGTGGTTGAGTGCATCTTGATAGAGTTCAACAATTCTTACTAGATTATTGATACAAAAATGAGGTGAATGCAATAAATGCATTTTATGTTGTGTATTTTATGATATTGTTTTAATTTACATTGGTACTTCGTTTAAACATAAATGTAATCTTAAACACTGACTTAGCGGTAGGAGGCAGCTCTTCAGAGGCATTAGTCATACACTGCTGTAATCCTGCTGTTCATTCAAAATTGTGTAAACACTCATGTTCAAAATGACTCTGTAATGTCCAGTGACCCTCAGTTAAAATGACAGATGACACATTTCAGGAGTTCACCTTTAGTTTGTGTCTCTGTGTGAGTCAACCAGTAAAGCTTATCTGTTATGAATACAGATTTTGTCATGAAATTTGTCTTTGTTTTGTCCTAATTCTGTAATTTCCACTGGCTTCAGCATATGCAACTTCAGTCCCTCTCTAAGTAAACAGGCTTTTATTTTGAAGGGCAATATAAGGAACTTTTGTAATTATCTTAACCTTGAAGAGAAAAAAGTTCACACAGTAAATTGCAACACTGAATGGAAGCAGAAAATAATGAAACAATTGATTTAACAGGATGCAGATTACCTTTGACTAGTCCACTGAACCTTTCTGTGATTTTATATCTGACATCAGCGTGGGTGAGTACTCTGCTTCATGTTTGTAAACATCAGCGGAATGAGAGACTTCACAATCCCCACAAACATCAGCGTAGGAGCAGCAAGTGTTTAAAGATGCTGCTTCATGTAAATGGATCATCATCTGGGGGAGGGAAGGGCCCTGACTGAGCCCCCCTATCAAAAAAGTTTGGACACAGCCCTGGTCATGTATTTACAAACTTTTTTTTTTTAGCAAGGTTTAAGTGAAAAAGATTAAACATCAATCACATTAGATGTAGCCAAGTGTTTAATGATGAGCAATGAAGAGATTTGCACATCATGCACCAGCAGTGACATGCAATTGAATGATATTAGATTCTGTAACATGATTCACATTCGATTGGTGCTGGTGTGATTGTGGGAGACAAGCAGAGGAGTAGAAAAGTGCTGAGTCATCCTTCAGCTGAGTGTATTATGTACCCTCCAAACTTTCACAGTGTTGCAGTGACCTTGAAAGTGAGCGAGCCAGTGAGTGACTATGGAAAACGAGAAGGACAGGAGTGAGCAAGAGACCCCTCCAACCTGCTTCTCGACACATAATCTGTCAACCCCCCACCAGTCCCCAGACTCACAGTACATGCAGCACACATACCACATAAAACACGCACACCTCTCACAGACGCCTGAACGAATGATGCAGCTGAGTGTCTGACAGAGCTGTAGTTTGTGGAGAATGCTCCTCTTCTCCTCTTTTTCTGACTCCATCCATCACACCTAACACTCTGCTTTCTTTCTCCCTCCTCTCTCATTTATTATCTTTCATCTGCTCTCTAACCTTCCTCCCACCTCGCTGCGAGTCTGTTGTGTTCCTCACTTGCTCTTTGTTTGTCCGTTTTCTCTCCAGTTTATCACGTCTTTTATTTGTCTTTGCTTGCTGAATTAATGAGAATAAAAGCTTGATCAGAGAAAAATGGACGCACACTGGTACCTAATCTCAGAACAAGCTGGGACATTTCAGATTGTGCTAACTCTTCAAAGTTCTGTAATAAATGTGAAAAGGCTTGCAGTGACAGGCTTACAAACTCCAAATTGAAAACTATTGATTATCTCACTTGTTGTTCATCAGCTCACATGCACTTTCAATGTCACTCTCAATCTGTAGCTCCTTACATGCATGAGACACACTCTTACTCCACACTTAATTCTTAAAAGGAATGTGCAGGTTAGAGACCCCAGTGAATCAGTCTGTGGGAAAATAATAAAGGGATCATATTTATCACAAAATTTATAAATTAATACAGGACAGTGAGGTCTGGAGGAATTTTTATATGTTTGATTTTAATTCCACATTACAAAATGATCATCTAGCTGTAAAGTGGCAAGAGGGAGCATCACTGACTTTACCTATATTTTACAATACATAAATAAATATGAATATAAGTAACTGTTGTATTAATAAAGGGGGGAAATTTTTCTTCATATGCACACATACAGCTGTCATCAGACTTTTGATCATGAACCTGTGAGGTGTCAAAGACAGCAGAAACAGGTCAGGATGAGATGAAATAACAACCAAAGTGGAGCAATAAAATTTTGGTGTGATGTAATAGAGCACATGTAAGATGCAAACTAGCAATATTTGACCCCCAATTTCCACATTGTCTGCCTGCGCAGTGTTTCCCACTCCACAGCAAATCACCCTCAGTCTCCTCAGTCAGTCGGTTTCCACTGCCTGCATATATGTTAAAGATCAAGGGAATTTTACCTCATAGCCTATTGCTGCTTGTGAATGTATTTATTATCCTATGAATGTTTTAGGGCAGAGGTCCCAACCACCAGGCTGATGACCGATACCGGTACATTTGGTACCAGTCAGTAGACAAATAAAAATAATTACTTTCATTACTGTTTGTTTTATTTTGAAAGGATTACCAGATTCTTTCATATAAGTCTGTGTAGCTTGCCTGCACACAGGCTCTTTGTCTCAGTCACTGCTGTGATGAACAAACAAGTACAACCTGAGAAAATCTTGTGGTTAAATATTGTGCCCATGCTCTCTTCCACCTGTGCTCTGTACGTGCAGATGGCACTAGGGATGGGGGTTATATTTCCCCTTCCGATTCATAGTGGCACCGATCCTACTTTCCCAGCATAAGGAGACAAACACCGCCAGTAAAACAGAGGATTGGCTTTACCGTACTCTCGGCAGCACGCATTGGGAGCCTGGTGTTTGTTTCAACTAATGGTGCGTTCCAGTTGTACACATATGTTGGAATTTCCAAGCTCCAAGTCAGAATTTTAATCAAAAGCCCCCATGAAGTCAGATCTCCAACTCAGAAAGTTGGATTAATCTCATCAACCCGACACAGAATTCATGCCATCTGCTACTTATGTAAATAATAGTTACATGTTTTGTTGTAAGTCCTAGAGGCTGGAAAGCACTGGGAGCACTCAACTTTGTGGTTAAGTTGATCCGAGCTCCAAGTTACGACTTCAAATTGAACACACCATAAGGCAAACTCTCACTCCCCAGGGTCCTAGAGAGGAATTGGTAGCTGTGCCTGTGCATAGATTAAAAACATGGTTGCGATTGAACCATGACTCAAAAAAGACTCAATGGCCTTGCTGTGTGCCATATTCACCAAGAGATGCTTGACAGACTAGACAAACAAGAAATTGCCAGCAGTATGTTCAGGGTAATAAAAGGAGGAGAGATGTTTCTGGGTCCTTCATTGAGTCTGCTTCAAGACAGTTAATGTGTTTGGCTGCACTAGAGAATTCCTAATAATGCCACTTTTGTCATTTAAAATGTGAATTTCATTTACAGTATAAATACTTTATCTTTATTTACATAAATATAATGTTGTTCTTCTGAGTTCATACACAAATGTTTAAATAAAACTTATATTGCGTAAGGCATGAAGTTTTGGTTGGTGACTGGCATTCCAGACAAATAACAGTTTCATCGTGTATGCCAAGTGGTGAAGTAGACCTTTGTTTAAGAATGTTCATCATTGTTTATCCATGATTTCAAATAAGAGTTCAGTTGCTTTTGAGTGCAAACCACTGGCCCATAGGCCATTACAAAAGTAACCACTTGAGTACTAGTTAAAGCCCAAACGACACAAATATAACTTATTGAGCTGAAATAATTTGCTGACAGCTTGGTCCCCCCCAGTTCAAAAATCCCATCTGCACCCCTGCTCTGCATGATGTGTATCTGGAGGACAGTTGAGGCACACAGGAGCGCTCGACTTCCAGATGTGAAAGGTTTCAGTTTAGATGTCAGAACTGATAAAATATCTATCAGTAATCAATAGAAATATCAGATCAGCTCAGGCTGATGACCAATGGATAATAATCACAATGTCAGCACCATATACACTTAGATTTAACAACATTTTTCTCTGTGTTTAAAAGTTGTAGCAGTGTAATGAGTTACCTCGTCAACCGATGACTCTCAGCTGACTGTGCTCTTCCTTGTTAAGCAGCTGATAAAAACAGAGTGAGTCCTCATGAATGTCTCTTTGTTTGGATTTAGAAACAAGCCCATGGCTCCCTCTGATCCTATGCTTACGGTGAGTTTTACTATTCTAGTACATGTACTAGTAGCATGTGTCATCAGTGACAGACAACATGATGTTAAGGTCCTGAAACTTTTAAGAATGTTGGGTGTAACTGTGTATTAGTGTAAAAGTGTGTGTACTCCAATTTTGTTGACTATGGTGTTGACAGACAGAATTGAATTTTTGTCAAGTTTTGGTTACACTTTTGCCAATAGGGTCCTCTGAGGTTCCTCTTATGGCCTCTTATGCCCACACATGCATCAGTACAAATGCATCAAACTCCTACATCTAATCCAGTGAGTTAAAGCATCCAGCACTCAAGGAAGTTTTTGTAGAGCATTTCTGTCAATGATGAAGTGCAAGCTGTCCCATGGGAGTTTATATTTTACTGGGGAAATTGATACAGAAGTTACAAGTGCGCTCTCTTTTTTTCTTGAGTGGGTAGAGTGCAGAATGAGTCAGTGGGCTGACATTAACTGACAATCCTGCAAAGTGCGCAAATGCATCACTAAGATTCAAGATGAGTCACTCCTCACTTCAAAGATGGTAATTGCACTTTCTGACTCAATTACCACATTTGGATTTGAAGTGTTTTTCTGGAATTTGTGTCAGAAGGAGCAGAAGCGAACAAACAAAGTATAGTCACAAAGACAGAGGGGATGGGGGTCATGGAATTGTTGGGAGGGGGGTATAAGAAGTGATGGTTGTAAAATGAGTGAGAGATGAGGATTTACATTACAGAGCAGCGATGCCTCTTCCACCATATGTGATCATTTAGACCGTTTCTGGACGTATTGTTTGCGCTCATTCTCCCCACCGTCCATCTTCCTGCCAACTTAATTTCCCCACTATGTGATGGTTAGATTTATAGACGTATTCCCCCCACTGAGTCGCTGCGGGAGGTGGGGCAGCACAGATGTGATGAAGCACTGTCCAGAATCCAAGAACTACAGTCGGGTCTCCAATCTGGGCCAAGAGCCATGTGAATGTGGGTGGTGTGATGGTGTAAGAGGATGAAAACTTCTCGAGATGCTGTGAATAAATGAAATTTAACATCTGTTGTGGAAAATGTCCAGTAAGAGATGATCATCTTCTGAGAGGCTGGGGGAGCAGGGGGGCGATGGATCGTATAAATCTTTACACTTTGCAAATTGGAGGAAGTGATGTGAAAAAGTTGAATAAATGCACTCCCAAGGAATTATATTCCCCTCATTTACTCATATGAGAGTGATAACATCAATGTTAATATGTTAGCATCATAAAAAATATATCCCAAACACTTTGGGGCTCTAATTTAATAGAATGAAGTGTTTTATGAAAGTGCATGGTGAACAGGGCTTTGGAGCTATGCCAAATCAACATCAGTCTATATTGACTGTGCACAAGAGGATGGATTATGTGCTTTGATATACATACATCTAGGTGTGTTTTTGGCATAACAAAATCAAACCAGTCATAGTGTTAGCTCTCAACTCTCAAAAAGCAGTGTACACCTGCGAGCTAACATGTTATTCAAACCGTAGATTTCAATTTTTGGACTTTACAGTTGGATCATTAAATACTACTCATTTTACTGTGCCATTCATATACAGGGCACTGTATGAAATATGCTAATTCTCAGATTAAAGTTATATTTCAGTGAAGCATTGCCACATCAGATGCAGTCAAAATTACGTACTGAATGCACCAGTTGGAGTATTAAAGAATTACATAGTTTTTTCAAAGTCTTCCAATAAATCTGACAAGATCACCTGTATTGTGTTTATCAATGTTCTGTTAACCCAACTTCAAGTAAAGATGGGTTTTAAACATTTGTAGGGCCTGATTACCAACAGTGGTGCAAGGACTGTATGGATGTGCAACAGATTTTTTTTTCCTCTATACATTTTCCATACAAGAGGGCCTAACGTGTTCAAAAGCATTTAAATATGGCATGCATATACAGCATAGTTTTAAAAAAAAAAAAGATATTTCATGAGTGACCAGGATTTGCATGAGGAATTGGCTCAATAGTGTGCCCTTCTATAATTTTCAAAACAACAGCCCCAGGGACTTTTAGCAAAAAAAAAGTTTGTACACATGTCCTACAACCTGAGACTCAAAATAAGCCATCAATCAATCAATTTTAATTGTGGTAAGGTGCTGTACAGAAACATTGGATGGGACCATCATTATAGCAAGTATAGCCATAATTGTCATAACAACAACAGAAAATATAGTTTAAAAATCCTTAACTTTAATTCTTTATACTGATAACAACATAAATGCAAGAGAAAATATATGAATAAATGAAAGACAAAATGTCAAATTAAAATGAAGTTATTTGGAAAAGCAGAAAAATTACTAACCTAAATAGAAAACAAAATTAAGAGGGAAGGAAAACAGGGACCAAAAAAAACAAAAAAGAGAGAGTATTAGAAGTCTCATCTACATAAATTGATTCAAGAGTTTGGTGATTGAATATCTACAGTATGGATAGTTTTGAGACTATAGAGGTTGAAGTGAGGAACATTCCCAGAGTAGATGCTCAACAGCAGATATGGGGGGCAGCATATAGGGACGTATGGAGGTTGGTTTGATGGGTCAAGAAGTTGTATAAAGGGGGCCCAATGACGATCAAACTGCTCGATTTTGAGTTTGGCACTTGCTTTGAGCTTCTCTTCTGTGATATGTTCGAAGAGTGTGTTAAGCCTTTGGACTGATGATAGTTTTTTCTGTACTTTCAGTTCAGAAGAATAGTTTAATAATCGTAAAATAAGCCATCTCTAAACATTGCAGTGAAACATCAATCTACCATTTTGGGCCTAATGACAAGTCTTGATGTATACTTGGCCAATTCCAAAGGTCATTCAGTGATTCCTCCAAAGGCAATTATCTGATTAACTTCAAATTTGTATACAGTGAGTAGAGACCTTGATCACAAAAAAGAAAAATATATCCAAGGATTTTATACAACTTTAAAGGTGAGGCCCTTTTTTTTTTTTTAACTTATTTTCTCTGCTTGAGTTATTTGCCTTGTTCTTTGATCATAATGTATAAAAGAACAGTGAGCTCCCTGTGTTAATAACTGTGAGCACAGTTAATGTTGGCAGTGATTATTCTGTGTTAGTATTAGAACCTCAGCTTCCCATCTGCATGAGAGCATGTGATTGTGTGTTTCTCTCTGTGTTGTTATGCACCCATGCTGGAGAGCACACATTGAGGAGAGCTTGGAAACAAAGCAGACTCTTTGGATGTGGTTGTGATCTTGCAGGTGTATGGCAATCTTTTCAAAACTGTCTTTCAATGTTAAGGAAATGCTGTCCACAAACATCAAATTTCAGGCCAGCTTTTGGGCGGTCTAAAGCATGTGTTCAATCTTATCAGTGCCCTTTGCTGTATAGCCCTATGCCAATGCAGATGCTTAATCATGTAGCCTGATGTGCACCTCCTAAACAATGTGACTCTGTGACAAATGATCAGGGTCCAAAGATCATCAGTCACCTGCATAGCACTGGCTGAGTGCCAATCTCTGATGGTGCGTACATGTATTATAATGTTACAGAATGGCTGCAGGAGATGAACAAACCACGTGCTGAAATATAAGTTGTGCATTTTCTCATCCATAACAATCTTCTGCTCTCTGCCTCAGCCGATCCACAGCCCATCTCTTCTGATGTCTCATTTCTTTTCCTCCATTAAAAAATTCCAATATATGCACTTATGCTCATTATTTACAGCTCTATATTCTTAGGCTTTATTTCAGTTTTCATAATAATTCATCTTTATTTTATTTTATTTAACCTTCATTTATGCGGTAAGAGGTTACAAGTGTCCCAGGCCAAGAGAGGCAGCAGGACAGTTTGCAAGTTTGTAAAGAAGCAGAGAATGTGGCATGACTTTAACATAAATCATACTGGCAACATGCCTTTAGATAGAATACCGCAGAGCAAAGTGAACACACTAGCACACAAGTAATGCTTGAGATGATGTGGGGCACTACAGTGTAGCTACACAGTAGCTTTGATTCAGAAGTATAAACCAGGCTTAAGGTTCACTCATTTTGTACATTCTCAAGATGGCACCAAAGACGCAGCTTTGTCCCTTTTTAAATCCAGACTCAAAACCCACTTGTTCAGGACTGCATACTCCACTTAACAATAACATACCAACTCTTCCCCATACCTGTCATTATCTGCTGTGTTTTGCTGTCATTGATTTTATTGTTATTGTTGATTCTCTCTTTATTGTTGATTTTATTGTTATTGTTGATTTTATTATTGTTGTTTTAATCATGTACAGTGCCCTTGAGTGTCGTGAAAGGCGCTTTTAAATAAAATCTATTATTATTATTATTGTTATTGTTAATTGACCACTCCTCGGTTTAAGAGCTCATATTTTGCCTTAAATCAGGTTCATATTGTCGCTGCTGGGCGCAAACCTCCTCTCCCTTTTTTATGGTATTCATTTTTATCACACAACAGTGCTATTGGTCCCCTTCCATGCTGGTGAGTGTGTTAATATAAATTTTTGTATTTTTATAATGAACATTGATAACTTTATGATTACACAGAATGCTTTTTTTAAGAATACTGAGAAGAAATGACACATCTTGTTCCTCCACCATGATGGAGTATGCTGTGTTATAAGCTGTATAAATGTGAATTTTATTTGATACAACACATAAATAGATAACTTCTAATACTGCATAGACCCTTGTATTATACTGCATAATAATGGAGCCCATCAAATGCCTTATCAGTCAAAGTATAATTTGTCGAGAGCCTCTATAACACTTCAGAGATAATGCATCATGAGTCACTTTTGAAATGTTCGGTGTCTGCAGACAAATCTGCATCAGAGGCATAATGTGTTCAGGAGTGTAGTCATAAACATCATTTATGATTGCAGTATGATTCACAGTGAATGCTCTAATTACATAACAGAGCTAAGGTCTCCAAATAAACTGTTACCAACAAAATGTACAAGTATTTTCAGAGTTTGTTTGATTGATGGATGGATCCTTTATTTCAAACATGTTTGTAAAGTAATGTGTACATGTAAAGCAGAGATTGCATTGGCAATATATTACTCCCAATCAATTAATCAGATACAGACCACTTGTGTGTTCACTGTTTTCTGCAGTTTGCTGCTCATGAGGAGTAGTGCTGTGTTATTCTGTAAGCTTTGGTATCGATCCAGTACAGGGCCAATATTGTCAGTACCAATACTTTTTAATAATTAAGGTGGATGCATCATATACTGCAAAATCTGAATTAATTTTCATGATCTTTAAGTGTTTTTTTATCTATTTTCTTATGGATAATTTATTGGTTAAAACCCATACCTTTTACTATACAGACACAGACACACAGTCACTGACAGTGATGCACTTTTTTTCTCTTTCACGCACACTTGTTCATTTTCTTTCATGAACACACGGACAGCAGTCTGATGGCTCATCTGTAAATCTTTAACTTAAGCACAGCATCAGAATTCTTCTATCGTATAAGTATACGAAAATGCTTTGTTAAGTCGGCACATCAAATCACAAGAAGGCGGAGGAGGAGCAAAGTGTGCCTGCTCTGTGCTCTGAAAACAGATGGTCGGGTCGCCTTTTTGATGAAACCACAGCAGTGCATCCAGGACATAAACTGAAACGAAAGTATTGATCTCACTGCACTTGTATCAGTCAATATCATTATCAATGTTTGTATCAATAATATCGATATTTGGATTGGTCTGCCCACCACTAATGCTCCATTCTGAGAGCTGTCCATGAGTCTCTAATGACAACAGGAACTTTGTGGAAACGTTGATCGTTAGCCCGAAATTCTCCAGCACTTTCTTCAAACATGTTGTTTTATTCTTGTAACATTCAGAGGTTATAAATTTATACTAACACGCTATGATATACTAAGATCTTCCTTTTAACGTATTATTAACACTTCTCTGAAAGTGAATGTGCATATGTGAGTGTAATTTAAATAAATATAGGTATAGAAAGGACATGAAGTGTCACTTATGGGCAATTTATTTATCTTTATCCTCCTTAAAAGTGAAAGGAACCTGTTAGAGAGCCTTTTTAAGACACTAATTCACCAAAGGTTTGTTTTATTTAGTATGTAAATAAGGTGGAATCATGCTGGCAGGCTGTTCTTAATGACTCTCAGATGCACAATTCAGAAACCTGATTTAGCTCCATCTTCAGCTTAGTAATCACCAACATGGACCAAATAAAATCACAAAACAGTTATCCATTTCTTCCTCCCAGTCCAGTTGTTTAATTGATTGTACTTCTTACAATAATAAAATGAAAAATGAACAAAAAGCTCTTCATATTGCAGCGTCTGCAGGCGTAAAATAACTTCTGAATTCATCAGATGTCTGAGGAAACAAAAGCCATAGCTGAAACTTAATGAAGCATTTCATTTCCATCATCTTCTCTCACACCCCCACAGGACTCAGTGTATCTGTAGCTTGATGTATGTGAACTGCAGCACAGCTCTGTATCTACATAATTTTAGATAGAGGGCTGTGGAGCAAGGCCTCAGCATTCAGAAACAGGCTGGTAATGAGTCATAATTTTCTTCTGCGTTGAAGATGTGTCGTGTACGTCTGCATGTGAGTGGGGGACAAAGATAATTGAATGTAAGTAGAGTCTATCAACTGTGGTTGTTCTCCTCATCATTAAAACCTATGGAGATTTGAAAACTCATTTAGCCGTGCCACTTCAAAGAAAAGAAAATATTGCGTACAAACCGTGCAGGAGGAGCTGGCACCCTCCCTCCTCTTCATCTTCATCTCCCTGCAGCTGTGGAGGAATAAAGTTCACAAAAGACCTGATGTGTCTAAAATGAATTAGGGCAGCCATGTAACCATGTTTTCATGTGCCGTTATTGTGCACGGTGTCAATATACACAAGGGTACGTCCATGTATCTGTGTGTACATGCGTTAGCGGTGCACCCATTCACATCTTTGTCTGGCCTAAGTGCATGTTTGTATTCATGCTAATTAGCGCATCCATTAAAAAAGCAGGAAGCTGGTCCCAGTCTGCAAAGATGAAAGGAATTAGCGCTGTGTCCAGTGTTTCCTCCTCCCTGGTGTGTTACACTGAGGCTCCACAGGCTTTCACAGCGAGAGCCCAGACAAAGACAGAAAGGAACAGAGAGAGAGAATGAATGTTACAGAGTTTCATAAGCTCTGTTTGAAACATCAGAGTGAAAGACTCTCTCTGATAATTGCATCCAGGTCAGGAGCGCTCTAATGCAGAACTAGATGGGTTATTTGCAGTTAATTACAGCAGATGAAGTACAGCAATTTTTACCTGATTTAGCTGAACTTACAGAGCTGAACAAACAGAGTGAATGTGAACATCCAATAAAGTTTTCTGATGTCTGAGGCTGAAAATAGATGCTTAAGATGTTGCTGAAAAGGAACAAAATCAAGAGATATACTCTTGCTGCACACTTTGTTTTGCACACCTTGCTTCTGGCAGGTTGGAACTTCAGAACTATCTTCATTCTTTGTGGCATTGATTCAGTCAGATTCTGGAAACATCTCTTGAAGATTTTGGTCCACATTGACATTAAAGCATCTTGTAGGTCAATTGGATTGGGATCTGGTGATTTTTGAGGCGACTGGAGTACAGTAAACTCATTGTCATGTTCAAGAAACCAGTTTAAACTATGTGACATGGCACGTTATCCTGCTGGCAGCAACCATCAGGAGATGGGTACACCATGGTCATAAAGGGATGGGCATGGTCAGCAGGAGTACTCAAGTAGGCTGTGGGCCTTGAATGTTGCACAGTTGAGGACACATAGTATAAGAAGACAATTCCCCACACTATTACACCACAATCACCAGCCTGAATTACTGATACAAGACAGGTTGGATCCATAGATTCAATGTTTTCGCATAATTCTGGTCCTACCATCTAAATGTCCAAGCAGCAGAAATCAATCCTCCTCAGACCAGGCAACATTTTTCAAATCTTCTTTTTATCTTCAATCTATCTGTGCAAATGTTAGCCTCAGTTTCCTGTTCTTAGCTGAAATGAGTGGCACCTGTTGGAATTCTCTGCTGCTGTCGCCCATTATCTTCAAGACTGGACATGATGTGCATTCAGAAATGGTCTTTTGTATACCTTGGCTGTAATGAGTAGTTATTTGAGTAACTGTTGCCTTTCTTTCTTAAACCACTGAATGTTCTCCCCAGAACTCTGACATTAGCAAAGCATTTATGGTCATAGAACAGCTGCTCTTGTGATGTTCTTGTGTTTCAGATACATGAGCCAGACGTGGCCATTGAACAGGCCGGGTGGATCTGGCACTGTGTTCCTTTTTAGACCTTAGATTCTCCATAAACCCTTGAGATGGTTGTGCATGAAAATTCCAGTACCTCCGCAGTTTCAGAAATACTCATCTGGCACTCACAACCACCTCCATTCTGACACTTGGAATTGAACATCAGCAGGACATCTTGACCATGCCTACATGCCTAAATGCAAAGAGTGGCTGCCTTGTGGTTTACTGATTAGCTGTTTGCATTAATGAGTAATAAAGTGGCGGGAGTGTGTCCATACAATCAATTGAGTAAACATTATGTTGACACAGTTTTAAGAATCCACACAAAAATGCAAAATGCAAATGTAAAATGCAAAGTCATGATGCTCTAATAGAAATTCAAGTAAACTAATTGTTTTCTGCTACTTTTGGATCATTTTCCATCAAATTTGGCATTTATAATAATTGTCTACCACTATTATTCAGAGTGTGCTTGATGACCTTTGTAAAAATGTTTATGAAAAGTAAGAATAAAAAGAGTGAAGTGAAAGTTTAAATGAGGTAATTATTTGCCTTCTCCTGACAGATTTTATAGTCCCTGCTCATATAAAAGGTTGATAGATGAATTAAAACAGAGCATATTGGCCTGCAGAACTTTTATAATTAAATTGGAAAGGCTCTTATTTTTTCATGCTTAAGTGACAGAAAGAGCTGAAGGGGACAACTCTCCCAGTCTAATTAAACAAAGATCCTATTCATAATATGCCATGAAATATTTATAATGTGTCCCACATACATTATTCTCCAAATTTCTCCTCAGATTATTACCTGAGAGAGCATAGCTAAAGACTGTCTACCTGGCTTTCTTCCCTTGCAGCATAAATCAGCTCTTCTCTCTATTTTTGGTGCATCTGCTTTGAGTGTTTTTTTTTTGTTTGTTTTGTTTTGTTTCTGATCACTTCAGAGAGATTTATTTTGCTTCAGTTTTGTCATAAAAAAGTTTGACTTTTCTTTTAGTTTCCCCAAATCCTTAATTATCAAAAGTAGACACCTTTGTGTATCAAAGACACTGTCATTTAATTTGATGGTAAGTTTATGCTGCTGCAGACTCTCTGACAAGACTTGTTGAATATTCAGTTAAAGGATTGAATATTTAAACAATAAGACTCAGGGGAGCAGTCATAAAACTGATTATTTCCAAAACGCTTCCTCCTGTAATCAATAATCGCTGAGTCAGTATGGAGTCCTGCACAATACCGGACTGTAAACTGATGTCGTTTCCCAGTTGCATATTAAAACCAGCCGATTAAACGCCACAGCAGGACAAGGACAGTATAACTTAATGGCTTCTTTTTACTGCAGTTGTTAGGTGCTTGCCTCGGCCCCCAGCGAGCAGTATCTTTATATTCTCCAACAGGGACCACAGAGAAGGTAAAATATTGTTTTTGCAGATTTTTCTTTTAAAGTTAACAAGGGCAATGCATGACATATTTTGTGTTAACAAGGGCGATGCTATCCCCACCCCCCTCCTCCTTCACTCAAATTGCCTCTCTCCTGTTAAAAGCCACCAGGGTATGAAGCAGACGTCGTTGCTGTGAGGAATGAAGGCCATTGAGCTAAGCTTGTTGAGTTTAATGGAGCAGGAAGGCTACGGTGGAAGTAATGGCTGAGGGTGAGCGTAGCTACAGGACTGTCAGGTACCACAGGGAGGGGAGACTGAGGTGAAATCCATGCAAGGCAATGCTGTATTTTTAACCAACAACGATTATTATTTAACACTGCATAAAGCATTTTCTTTGTTTTTTGCTTTTTTTCTGCATGGTACAGTATATTCAGTCTTTGTGCTCCTGCACCTAGCACACAGCACATTGCTTTGATGCAGTAAGCACATTTATCGGGATATTTCTGTATTATTTATGTAGAGCTGCACTGATTTACCAGCAGCATATAGAGGCTGCATCTAATTGTGTTCCATGAGGGCCTCTACCACCTGGTGATTATGTGCTTCAGCAATGTGTGACTGGGTGGTAAAAATTAAAGGTAAAACCAAAAGGCCTGTAAAATCTTCTTGTTTTTTCTCTCTCTCAGGCCTTGACCTGTCACTTGAGTTTAAATTATCGTCAGTTTTTCACAATAATTCTTGATACACTTTTGAATTTTGTAGTGACAAAATTATAGGTTACAGTGGCCTTAACTTTGAACTTAAAAATATCACCAGATAATCTGTGTTTGAAGGAGGATATTTGGGTAAAACCCCCTGAAAACATTCTCAAGTTATTTCGCTCATAACCAAGGGACATACTACATGACACCTGATTGTCTTGTCCCCTGACCTACAAAATGCATTCAATTATTCATTGGATTGGAATTAATTTTATGAAAAAATAATAGAAAATCTATTATAGCCTTTTGAAGATATGGTGCTCACAAGCAAGGGATTGACATAAGACCCAGTGACCTCGACCTTTGACCTGAGGTCCCCAACCACCAGGTCTTTTGGCAAGGGGCTGTCTAAGTGATTAATTACATTACCCATTTCTGAATGACTGAGTCAGAATGATGTTTTATTTTAAAAGGATGATTGGATCCTCACACATCCATACAATAAGAGATAAACTTGTGGTTTAATCTTGTGCTCATGCACTCTTGCTACCCAACATTATAGCCCTATATTTATTTTATACACACATTGTGGAATGAAAAACATCAATCTGCAAGAAGTGTGATTACTGTTGATATTAATATCATCCAATAAAGTGACCTAGTTAGTAGTGGGTCTTGTAACTTGTTGACTGAACCAATTTGCTGCTGCTTGTACAGATGTTGGTGTTGTGAGCGCAGTGTTTCCAGTGGGTGATGTCTCCAGCCAGTCGGTCAGAGCAAAACCACAGTGCTTCGGTGCGCGGCGTGTTGACTCTATGTGGAATTAGGTTTTTACACTCACATACACACAGACTTCTGCTATGACTGACCATTTCCGTATTGACATTATCAGCAGCCTTGTTTTGAGTGATTAAAAGGCACGTTTGGAGGGACTGCGAGCGAGCAGAGCTGCTGCGTTTGTTTTCTATAACATTCATGGGTTCACAGTAATGTTACTAGTAGCTGTGAGTTGAAGAGGACTGGGATATTTATTAAGTAAATGTAAATGTTTTTTTTTGTGACGTCAATCTGGATCAAATCAGCACCAAAATGTATTGGCTTCTTCCTTTGACCAAACCAAGCCTCTGGTAAAATGTTCATGTAAATCCATCCAGTAGATTTTGCGTGATCTTGCTAACAGACAAACAGACAAACAAACAAACAAACAAACCAACAAACAGACAGACCTTGGCGAAAACATAACCTCCTTGGCAGAGGTACTAAATATTTGGACATGTACAGACATTATAAGTGCTTTCCATACTGCATTAAGTCATCTTAGAACAGGTTTTTCAGCCGTGGGGCCCATCAACATTTACCTTGAGACAGTCAGGTTAATTTGCCACAGCATGTTATATTACATAAAACTGAGATGTGGTTAAAAAAAAATAGTTTGGGGACCACTGATCTTAAGCACTCATGGGATATCTTCAAAAGCATGAATGAATATGAGACCCAATGACCTTGACCTTTAAACCTTATAACTTAAAAGTCATCCTTAAATTAAAGCAGACATCCGTGCAAAATCTGTAGAAAATTCCTGAGTTGTTTTGGCGAGGTAGGCACTAAAGTAAACCTTGTTGATGTACACCTTCAGTGTATTGCCCACATTTGTAGACTCACATTATGAACTGAAACACATAAAGAAGCTAATTTAAGCTATTCCTCATATAAACCTGTCAAATAAAAAAAATCTGTCTCTCAATGCCACTACACTAACATCAAGTAAACATTATTTAATTCTTATTTATATGGTCCCCAGACAATGTCATGGCCTCAGCATGCATACACTCTGGTGTCCAGTCAGTGGTGAATGCCATATTGTACTTTGTTAAGATGTATACATTAAGGGTCTGTTTCTGTTATTGCTGCTTTTATGCACTTGCAGCAACCATATTTAATACATAAACAGTGCAGATCAGTGTTTTTGACATTTATATAAGTTTTTCACTGGATAAATTTTCCTTGCATGATGGCAATGTTGTTTGCCTGTTTTCATTGTGATAAGCATGTTTCTAAGTTTGAGCTTTAAGACAGTCAACATGAGCCATCCATCTAATGCACATCTCCCAAGACTATTTCTACTAGGAGCCTCTTGTATATCTTTGCCATAATAGACAGGGAGCTAAAACATTGAGAGCCACATTTACCTTGTTTCTCTAAGTATGTAGTGTATGTCCACAGTGGTAGAATACAAGACAAAGACAAGACAAGACAAGATCTAAACAGCTCATTTACCCTTCTGAGTCAACAGCTCAGTTTTCCACTCCATTTGCTTGTACAGAATGCTTATATTCTGAAAAATCCCTCAGTCATATATTACACGAAACAGGCCATTTGTGGCAAGATTTATTGTGAATCTTCCTAAATCTCAAATGTGTTTGTAACATCAGTGTCTCAGGTGCAATAGCACCTTTAGTTTTCTGTTGCTTTGCTCACAGTGCTCAGCTACAGAAAAGTTCCAGCTCCTGTCTCACTGACCAATTCAGATCAAGAGGGTACAGAGTTGCTGCTATTGCTCATACCAGATTATTTTCATGTTTTCTCACTGACATTTCCTGAAAAGAGAAAATGCTAAGCGCAGAGCTCCTTGAAGTAGACTTACTGACTTACCGTCAGCTTGTTTACCCCTTCAGTTAATGCTGCCCATTGGGAAACCGGTCTCAGAGTTGTAAACATTGCTTCTTTGCTGTCTGAAATGCCAGTACCATGGTGAGGCTCAAAGATTTGTCCTTGACACCTGTGAAATCAAACCTGCTTTCCAAATCTTAATGAAAATCAAATGCTCTCCATGATAAATCTGGCTACATGCTTGCTAACAGTGCTGTACTCTTCACTTTATTGCTCAGCTGGAGTAAAACCGACTAAACTGATCTGTTCAGCTGCTGCATTGCTCTGATTAGTTTCAGTTTAGGCTTCATCAAACGTGACAGAAGCATCATCTAATTTATCCTGCACTGGAGGAAGCTGTATATTTGTGAATATTATTTAATTAAAGTGAGATACAATGGGCATTTTTTGGCATATGATGTTCTGCACACAGTCTGAGTCCGTTTGAATTACTCAAAGCCCATTTGCCTCTTGCTAGAGATCCAACATGTTCAACATTGAACTTCTTGTGCCAAGAAAAGGTTATTTGGTGATACATATCATTACTTTTTGATGTTTAGGCCTCAAATGAATGGCATGTTGCTTATTTAGAAGCTGACTGGAGAAAAAAGGGCAAAAAAACATTTGCCTGTGACTGTTTGAGTATGTCAGTTTGACATGGCTTACTTCTCTTTGTGTTCATGTGTTTCAGTGGTCAATGGTCAGTTTTATGTTCAATGTTGTTTGTCCTGGAGGTCAGGCAGAAGGTCTTTAGGTTGATGGTGTCACTGATCTGCACATGTAGCAAATGGCTAAGATAAAGATAAAGATCAATTTCTCTCCTTTCCTTTCCTTCCCTGTTACTTTTCCAGTGGAACTATTCAGTATACACCTTATTTCCTATTTCCCCTTCTTACCTTTATTTTGATTCTTTCTTTCTTGTTCTGTCTTTCCTCTCCCTGTCATTTTCTCCCCTTTTTCATCAGTTGTCTTTCCTCATTTCCATCATATCTTTTTACTTTCTTTTAATGTCCCTCCTGTCCCTCCTTTCCTTTCCTTTCCTTTCCTTTCCTCTTCCAGATGGCTGGTCTTTAATCAAACTCTCATACTTCAGAGATGTAAACAGGTTACACTGACTCGGCCTCACACACTGCATCAGTGTGTGTGTAGTTTACCACGTGTGTAACAACAAGTGCATGGCAGTATTGGTATTCATGGCAGGCGTGACTAGGGGTGAGGGGGTTCTCTTTAATGTCACTGCGATGGGTTTTGCTTGTGGGCAGCTTCATGCTTCTATTACAGGGTACTCCATCTCACAAGAGCACACACGCATACACAAACAAATATTCACACACATACAGCGTGGGTGTAGAGATGATTGCTCAGCACATATGTAAAGAATCACTCATTTTTCTCATCTCTCACTCTCGGACAGTGAACAACCCCCTCAGCCCACTGTAGCTCTGAAGCATGTGCTGCCTCAGGCCCTTCGAATGGCTGCACTGCTCTGTAGTTCACTGTAGTGCTGTGGTAGACAACACTTGCCCCTGCCAAGTAATGAGTCGGGCACTCTGCTGTCATACATTGCTGCTAAAGCCATAAAGGCCGCTGTCAGACAATCCAGCAGATCTATAAGCTGCTGGGTTTGGTGTCACACTCTAATGTATGTCTAACTGTGAAAACACTGACTTTGAGAGGAGCCATGTAACCCGCACTGGCAGGGGGAACAAAGAAGAGCCCGGCTGCTGGGCTAATAGCCTGGCAACCTGATGATGTTAAAAGCAAACAGGAGTTTTCACTGGACTGACTGACTGCTGGGTGACTGGTGTGGCTCTGTACTCTTTCTGAGCTGAAATACTAAGGGGAGACACACAGTGTTTCATGCTCTTGAATTATAACCAACTCAAAAGGACTTTGTTTATGGGACCTGTGTTTTGAAGTGAAAAGTATATTTACAAGCTCAAAGGAGAGGGGAGGGTACTCGAAAAGCTGACAGGGTCTGCTACAAATGTTGTTGGCAAAGGTGAATTCTGGGGCTGGATGCACACAAGATGATTTTATGTCAGATTTTTGCCCAGATTTTCCCCACTCAACAACTCTGGGGAATTGCCCTGCATTCAGGATACTCGCAGCTGACAGTTTGTACAAATAATGCATATGTGTGTGCCATAAATACAACTACTTTACGGCCCCCAACTACATCAAATATTTTTAGATGTTTAAAACTCCATTTCCCACTGAGCTGTCTATGGTGTAATACTGCAGAGGCCAGTGATAGCAATAACATCATCAATCTTGTGTTACTTTACCTATAGAAGTCATTTCCATTAGATCATTCTACTATTTAGCTCTCCCAAAAGCCATACCAGCATGCCACATGTCTTTGCTTATATGAATCTTGCAATCTTGTCTGTGGTGCAGTCCTATGAGGCTGAGCACTTGACGAGGTGCTGCTGGATTGTGGTGGGTGGAAGGCCAACAAATTGTGCATTATCGACACAAAACATGGTCTTTTTTCTATTATTTTGTCATCTGCTGTGTGGGGTGCAAATGAGCTCACATGCAAGGGCAACTTGCTGAGAACACTGATAGTCTGGGTGCATCGGTATAACAAGGATAAGGTTTGACCATGGCTATAAAAAGAGAACAAAATAAAGCAGCAGATTTCTCATGTGTTTTGTTTTGGTTGAGGGATGGGCAGCCTTGTGGCTTGGGTGCCATAAACACTTGTGCTTTGTGCTATACAGCCTGTGGTGTCGGTGCATGTTTTCCCCAAGCTTTGCTATGTTTTGAATCAAATTAATGCTGAAAGTCACAGTGATGTAAGTTGGTAAAGGATCTATAGTTAATTTAGTTACAGTTAGAATGTATGTATGCACAGTTTGGACCAATGAAGAGCCTGCTTGCCCTGTGTCTGCGACTTTGCCTTGATAGATACTCCACCATCAACTGGACGGTCAGTTCATTCCAGCTCTAGCTGTCACATGTTGATGTGTCCTTGGGTAAGACCCTTTATTCTAAATTGCTCCCACTGCTTCATCAGTGGCGTGTAAATGGGTATAAAAGACCATGGAAGAGTTAAAAGTGGGCTTGGTAGTTACGGAAAACCAGCATGAATTTGAATGTAGCATCTCCTCAGGACTCCGTCTAGCAACCCCAACCCGGAGCTCCTCCAAAACGACGCCCCTGCTCACATGAACGATATAAAACCACTGACTCAAAACCGGTCCTCAGCACATCGTTTTTGTTTTGCACTATGCCAAGTCATGTCTCAGTCAGTGGTAAGAAAACACCAAAACATTATCATAGTAAAGTTAAAAAAACAAACAAACAAACAAACATGGCAAATTAGTACTCACAACCTGATGTTGCCCTGGCTTTGTCCAAATTCTTTTTTGTTTCGGCCTTTTCTGCCTCCATCTTTCTTTTCTTGCTCTGTTTAGCAGGAGGACCTGTTACCAGTAATCGGGGTTTAGGTAGTTTCTCTGCCATTCTCCAGCGTACTTGGATCCCTCTCAGCTCGGCTATGCGCATTGAATCAGGGTCTGTGCACGGCGGCAAAATGTACACGCAGAAGGTGGGCAGAACGGCAGGATGGGATTTGATTAGTTTAATAAATTCTGTCCGAAACGCTGTGATTGGTTGGTGTTTTCCCTGCTTTACTCCTGCTGTAGACAGCGGCTATTTTTTTGCTGTCTTTTAAGAACAGATCATGCTTTGATTGCCATCGGGACATAACAATCATTTTAACCAGCATAAGAAAAAGTGTATCTAAATCTGATTACCAACCCTGCCTTTTACTGATACTGATGAAACTAGAAACTTCAATCATCAGTGTGTGAATGTGAGGGAAAATGGGTTGTTGTGACCTGTAGTGTAAAAACACTTTGAGTCATCAGAAAGACTAGAGAGCACTATATAAGCTCAAGTTCACTTGTTATTTGCCATCAGACCCATCTCCACAGTGACATCACAGTTAGTTTACCACATGGCAGAATTGAAATAATGTTTGAGTAGAATTCTGCGATCTGACATTTGTATATCTTGAAGTTTCATAGAGGCAGCTTTGAGCCGATGCACCTGATCCTACATATCTTTACAGCTGTCCAGGTTGAGTCTCATTAGTCCTGTTTGTTGGGTGGATTGAATTTTCACAAGTATCGAGTGAGAGGTTAGTGTTAGTCACTTCACTGTTGTTATAAAGCCCTATGAAATGTCTTGCAAAGATAATGAAAAATGTTCTGACACTGTTAAACACAAGAGATTGCCCATCCAAATTTTGTCATTAATGAACAGTATTTCGTACTCTCATTGAGGTCAGGGTAGCTTGAATTTTATTTCATTATGTAGAATTAGTTTCTCAAGGATGTGCTGCTTTAATGAGAAGAATATTGCTTTGTGAAGGTGTGTGTGCCAGAGTGTAATGGATGGTTGTTATTGTGAATATGTGATTAAACTTAGATCCAGAATAAAGTCATTTGAGCAGAGCAGCACACTGATGTTTAGTCCATGATGCGACACACAATTAGCCGTGATGATACTGGCCTTTTGATTAGGCCTGATGAGATGTGCTGAAATCCGTCATGCGCTGTAATCTTTTGTGGTGTGCAACAGCGTAGGCGTTGAGCGAATTAACACCATGAATATGGATGTTGGGCGAGCATCATGAGAGTAAATGTGCTTACTCTATTGATTAAATCTCCCATCAGTCACCTAGCAGCATCGTCCCCATCCTCTCTCTCTTTCCCTCTCCCACATCTCTCTACTCATCTCTGTCACAGTGGGCGCAGTGGAGTGGTTAAATTGTCCATAGCGCGTAAACGCTCGTTTATAAAAGCCGACAGACGTGGCGGTCGTTTGCTGAAATTAATTACCCCTCCGAGCCACAGCAAGCACAGGCCTTAGTCAGTCAGTCACGGTCCAGCACCTCCCGGGCCCCGTACCTGCACTTAGAGAAAGAGCAGGGGGGAGGGTGCCAGGGAGAACAGCATGAGGTTTCCAACAGTGAACATGGTTTAAAGAAAGGAGTGAATGAAAGCAGGTGTCCAAATACCTCTATGATGAAACATGTTTAAGTATATAAAGCTGAATTAGGGAACACCAAAAAGAATTGAATATCAGGAAATGTGTGCATTAGTCATTATTCACAGAGTGTCAGATTAGACTAGTTGTAACCACAGAACATAACACCACACAGAATAGTTATGGTTTAGACTCTTTGTTGGAATATTTGGGCAGGTTTTTGATCCACAGATGTTTAAAAAAAAAAAAGAACTATACTCAGAGTGAAAAAGACATTAAAAACTGGTTTAACAGAAAAAAAAAGGTTATACATGGACTGCTTGAAGACAGAGATTAATGGCCTGTTTTAAAGGTGTGAAGAGCATGTACAAAACGATGTAGCTCACAGAAGCCTTAAACATGTCCACTGGTTATCACACCAGACTGTTAGTGAGTTATTTTGACTTGAGTGGGCGTTATCCATTTGGCTTGGTTTATTTAGATTTATGGGAACACAGCAATATATCTCTGTGCAATAGATCAACTGTGCCAGAATCCCTTAAAGAGGTGTTCTCTGCTTGTTTTCAGTCAACCCTTGAAGTGTTGTTTTGCTCTGAAAATGCAACTTACCTAACCTTGCAGTGTACTTTTGAATTGTTTTTGAGTTTGTTTAACATATGGTTACGTTGTGTCCTACCAGCAGCGTCCGCCTACTGCATTATGCATTTTGTGACTGGCCTGTCACATGATTGATGGAACGATTGTCCAAACACCTGCTGGTTATGCTTTTTAAACGTTCTGTGCATTCCCAAACACCTTCTATGGGCTCTTTTCCAGATGGATAAGTGAAAACATTGAATGGTCCATCTGGTGTGTCAGGTCACAACTTGACCCGGTGACAAGCTCTAACAGGGTAACAGGTTAAGGGGGCGATCACACAGGGACATGCTGCAAGAAAAGCATCCACAGTAAAACCATTGTTTACCTTTGTTACAGCACCCCTACCAGCTTTTATTCTCTGCCACAGCACAACGTAGCATTGTGGCTTTTAGCAGAAACAGAGCGATGTGGGTGAATGTTGATGAGTTCAGTGGGCCAACTGTATTTTTTTTTTGATATTATAAATCACTCTGTCTGAGAGTAGAGAGGTCAGAGAAGAATCCTTTACTTAAACTGCTGAGTTACACTTACTTTATCTCACTGCATGTCTGTGGACGCAGAACCTCCACTTTTACATTGCTGTCAGTTTCTCTGATGTCAATTCATGTTGTTTAAAGTTACCATGTTATCTGGTGTCCTTTTTAGTGTGTTGTAGACACCTACAAGCTCTAAGATACCTTTGTCCTTGTGGACAGAGTTTTTTAAAATATCTTAAGGTATATCACACACTGATAAATATGCTCCTCTGTGTCATCCTTAATGAGACATTTAACCTACTTTTTTAAGCCACAAGTAATTTATGTTTGTAGCTCAGCATACTAACATACCTTGCCATAATGCAGAACGCGCCCCTTTGTCATGGCAATACATATGTACATGGGTTTGCAGGCTGTGATGAAATTACCTGAGTCCAGTCTTTTTATGTGATTTGGCATGCCCTAAAATACAGCAGTGTGAACATGAAACAATTCAAATGAAATATGCACATTTTGATATATTTTTTTCCTAACTAATTGGAATAAAACAACTGAGTTGATGATGTGAAAGAAATGAGTTGATATTTTAATTTCTTGACGGAGCGCAAACCCTCTGTATTCATTGTGCCACCACTGTGCTGCAGTCCTTTAATATCAAGAAGCTTTGTTTTTAGTGTGTAGCACCACCAGACAGTAAGAGCCATGAGACATACAGCAGGATCCTAAATGTAAAGGTTCAAATGACATTTATTTTTCTATTCATTGTGGAAATTTAGAGTATGAGACAAAACACAACCATCAATTGCTGTATATCTCAGTCCATCTGTTCCACACAGAGCCATGTAGATGTATCACACTTGTGCACTCCCCTTATAGTAAGTGCTAGAAAAACTTTTGGGATAATGCAATGTACAGGAAATGTTCAGCATTTGGGTTCAATGAGGTTGAATGCCCCAATGAGTTTGACCAGCACTGCTCCAGTATGGAGAGAACTTGAACTAAAGTTATTCTGTATATTGCAGCAGATGGGGCCAAGAGCTCTGGGTAGTAAGTATCTGAATTTTAGGTAAAAAAACAAAACAGAAAAAAACAAAACAAACAAACAAACAAAAGAAAACGCCATAAAAACGGCTTTGGTGTAACTGTACACTGTAATGACCACATTTAATTTTCTGCTAGTAAGCTCTGTTGTTTTGGCACCATTTCAGCACAGTGCAAAGGTAGAGCCAAAACTAAGGGTTTTACTAGTGGAAAAGTTAGGCAAAATAAGTCTAGTTCAGTGAACATCACCCCAATGTTGTGTTTTGTTTTTTTTTGTTTTTAACTAAAATTCAGTTAATATGCAGAGCTCTTGGCCCCACCTGCAGTTATATATAGCCTTGCTTATGTGCTAGTTCTCCTTGCAGTGACGAGGTGACGTTCATCCTCATCTGTCATCTTACATGGTTGAAATCCACAGAAAGGCCTCAGCAAGGTGTTTAAAGTGAAGTTTTAGTTTGAGGGACAATGTGAGGGAAAGAGAGCAAGTGAACAAAAGGATCCATTGTGAGTTTTTGCTCAGACGCAGGCAAGACACTGATGTGATCCCACCATAGAAACACCAAACTAATCAGAGTGTATTCATCTCCAACCAGAGTAATATAATGAACCTCAGCTCTATCTGATGCAACACTTCTCTAACATTAATAAAAGCTTCATCCTCTGTCTGATTTACATAATTGTTCAAATGAATCCACTAATGCTCTGGGTTTTTTCTCCTTTTAATAAAGTGATGATTTGTGTTAAAGTGAACAGTGGCTCGCTGTTGAGAGGAGGAGAAGAGGAGATGTGGGATTTGCTGCAGGCCAAATGTGATTTGTCATCATTTTGATCAAATCATATAATTAAATGTAGAGTGTAGTACAAGAAGTTATTGGTTTGAAATTATTTTTTAAATATCTCTTTATGGATATACTTTAGATTGTGTTTCATACTCTGTGAAACTTAATAAATCCTTCTTGTCCACTTATCTCCTACAGTGGGATATCAACACATCTTCCCCTTCACTTAATCTACTCTTTGTTGGTGCCCATAACCAACTCTGTGCAAGACATTTTAAATAACTTCAGTTACTCCTGCTGGTGATCAGTACAACTGCAATGTACCAAACGGTGCTTTAAGATGTTATTATGATACAAAATCTCCATGATTTTATTAACCTGGCACACCAGATGGAACTTTGAATGTTATTATAATATATATTTCTCAAGTCCATCTGGAAAAGAGCCCATAGAAAGTGTTTGGGGATTTGGAGCAGGTGATAGGACAATTGTCCCGTTGCTCAGATTTATAACATTTATTTTCTCTCGGATGATTTAAAAGGAAGGTGCTATTGTGTTACAGAAGATGAGCTACTTTGTAAAACAAACTTGTCAAAACATGGCAGAAGAGGAGCAAATATATCCTTTCTGTAGAGAAGTTTGTAGTACTGTTGATTGTTTTTCATTTAATAAAGAAATGTGGTCCGAATTTGACAAAACTGCTGCTAAAGCTATTACCATCTACGCTAATCTCTGTACGAGCAGTCTATTCCTGCTTTTGCCTCACTTTTAGCTCCCACCTCTTTCTGCTTTATAGGACTCTGATTGAGCTGTGCTGCTTACAATCATTGTAGATTGGAGCCAAGCAAGATGGACCTGCCTGATTACAGACATGGAATCAGGTTGACCCATCTACTGCACAAGGTTATTATTTTATTGCAATATTCTCTAAAAGTTTCTATGTATCAGAAGTCGAGCGACGCTATGGTGGTGCTGTGTTTCAGCCCTGGCCGGTGTTGTGAGGACTGAAAATGTGTGTGGCACTTGGGGTACAAGACAAACTTCCTTATTTATTGTACCAGATGGTATGATATATACTGTATTATATCAAATAATGTTGGATTATGTCTTATCTTGTTATATTGTATACCTTATGAGTCCTATGCACAGGGCAATGTAAGGAAAATTATTTGAGATGTTTTCTTTGCATCCCTCTTTTAAATCTGTAGAGCAGGGGTCACCAAACTGATGATCCTGATCTGCTGGTAAACTTGTCAGTCATTTCTAGTACATATTTATGACTAGTTTTGTTAGATCATAATCTGACACACAGAATGGACTGTTTCACATATCCATGTTATATATGGATGGACCTGATGAATCCAGATGCTCTGTAAAATTAGTTCTAATTGACTCCCCGCATCCCATTGGTTTTAGTATCAAGAAATTCACACAGTTTAAAATGTGTCCTATGCTTACATTGTTCCAGTCTTCAGCTCTTCAGAGTCATTATTTGAGTTTTGTGTTAGGCAGCACTGAGTGTGAAAATGCAAAGGCGTGACTTCAAATCCATGTACTCTGGGTTTCCATCCTTCTGTTTATCACACCACTAGATTTAGGATTATAACTTCTGGCTTAAAAATAATTTATGATCATGATCATTGAAACTTAAGGACTATGAGGTTTCTCAGGGAATTCCAGTTGGTGGATAGCTTTCTTTAATAGGATCATAGGAAATCTTCAGCTGAAAAAGGTTGGTGATCACTGGTTTAGAGACACAACACTAAAAGGGACAGATTCCTATACATACTAGAAAAGTTATGATATATGACTCATTTAAAACGGTAGATGCCAAACTCAAGTATCTCTCATGGTTAATACCCAATAAAAGAGTTATGACTTCATTGTGCTTGGACATCTTTTTTGGATACGACAAAACCTTGATGTAAAACAAATAAACAAAGACACATTTTTCCTGTAATCCCACTGAGCAAACTCATCCATCCATTATCTTAGTTGCTTATCCCTTTCTGGGTCATGGGGCTGGTGCCTAACTTAGATGACCTTATAGGTGAGAGGCAGACACACCTGAATCGGTCCCCAGTTGATCGTAAGGCCACATAGAAAGACAGACATCCAGTCCCGCTCACTCTAATCCCTAAAGACAATTTGGAGTATGTGGCCTGGCTGGCAACCAGTTCAGAGTCTGCCCCACCTTGCCCAATGTCAGCTGGGATAGACTGCAGCCCCCCTTGACCCAGAAAGGGATCTGCAGTATAGATGATGGATGGATGATTTATGTAACACTTTGTCAGGTCTATTCAGAGCTTGTTCCTTAGACAGAAGGTTT
The DNA here is from genome assembly GCA_037902135.1 of Cetoscarus ocellatus. Taxonomy (NCBI): domain Eukaryota; kingdom Metazoa; phylum Chordata; class Actinopteri; order Labriformes; family Labridae; genus Cetoscarus; species Cetoscarus ocellatus. Next base: position 1,049,926 of record JBAMNC010000650.1, read on the forward strand.
TATGTAAACGTCTGGGCTTTATACATGCTTTGCATTGGTTTGATATGGTTTGTTTTTTAGACCCTGAGATGCAAAAGTGAATTGAAATGATGTTTTCTCGCTTTTACTTATTAAATATCAGTTGCTATCCTTTTCAATTCAGGACTTCCTTCAAAACAAAAATCTATTCTGTTCATTATCTGTACAACTTATCTCTTTCGGGGTCTTGGGGGCTCGAGCCTATCCAGCTGACATGGGGAAAGAGGTGGGGTACACTTTGGACAATCAATCCTAGGTTTAACAGATTGATATGGACAACAACTGAAACACACACACTTAAGTCATTTATAGTCACCAATCAACACTGATACACATGTTTTTGGTCTGTGGAAAGATACTGGAGTAGCCAGAGAAAACCAATGCATGCACAGGGAGAACATGCAAACTCCACTCAGAAAACCCAGCCTGAACAAGGAGTCAAACCAGGAACCTTAATGCTGGGAGGCACCAATACTCTCACCATAGCAGAGCCCTATCTGATATAATTTCATTTAATTTTTTACCTCTTTTTTCAATATAGTGCTTGCAAATGTTGCAAATAATATTTTGATTTACTTGTGAGGTAGAGTAGGGTCCATTTACTTTTATCTGGTAAGTATTATCTAATCGTGTAACACAAACTTGTTTGACCTTATTTCAGACATTGTAATCTGCGATTTCTTACATTTTTTTGACCAACTCTTCTGATGTAAAATGACACTCAAGGACATTCAGAAAAAAAGGCTTTAAATCACAAAATGAACAGTTTATGGCAAACAATCTCGACCTCTTAACCTGCTGGTGCTCTTATTCAGGCACAAATTCACATTTACCAGACCCTTTTTTGTATATCCTGACTTTTTGTGAGCCCATTTAAAGCATAGGGCCAGGATAAAATGCACATGAATATGACATTAAACTGAATCCTCTGTTTTCTTAACATGTTTTTCCTCAGACCAAAGTAAGCAAAAACAGTTTACTCTGCACAGCCTCTCTGTTTGCATCTCTGGAAACTTACAAAGAGACAAATTTGCTCCTGCTGTGTGTGGCAATTGGATGAGATAGTCCATTTAACACTGTAAATCTACTGTGTGCAAATACCACAGCGTGTTTGTGTGATGATATCCTGGCCCGTGTTTTCCTTGAAAAGCAACCAGAGCAGCTTCTGTAAAATGGGACTATCGTCATCATGACCTCCTCTGTTTTCCCAGCTGTGTCTGAGTGAAGATGTGAGGCTGTTTTTTTACTGTTCTTTTTTCTGGCTCAGTGTTTTGTTATACATCTGGTGGTCAGCGATGAGAGGAACACATGCAGGACTCGCAGCAAGGCCTTTTCCTGCTCCATTTGAAAACTGCTTTGATGACCGGGGGCTTTAAGATCACACAGTGTCAATGAAAACACTTTGATATTTTTGCTCCAGCTGTTAGTTTTTGTCCATTTTTTTTTTTACATGTCTGATCTGGAATAAGTGTGTTCATTGCTTTGTAGTAACACAATGCAGCAGATGCATGTCAGTGTCTCTGTATAGGTTTTCAGTAAACTCAGGCCATCCCAAGAAGTCTGCTTTGTAAAGACCACATATTTACTCATTTCAAATAGTTTACACTGGTCCCAGATACCCTCTGAACATTTTCTGACATTTTCTTTTTGCCCAAAACTCCTCTTAAATATTGGATTTTGGCATGCCTATAAATCTCCCTGTTTCAGTCCTGCCCAGAACAGGTTATTTTAGTGCAAACACTAATGAGCAGTGTTGGACAATGCCCCTCCCAGTCAGTATGTTTTTGTGGCTTTGGCTTTCCAGATCTGTGCTCGAATATTTACTGTGGACACACCACCATGCTCTCTCCACTGGACCTTGCAAACACCTTGCTCAGGGATGGGAGTCTATCTTGACATCAATAGAGGAAAATGTTCAAACCGAATGCGTCAGTGGTTATTTCCTGAAAGGTGTAAGTGTTTCATGTTGGAGGGAGTGGGATTTAGTAAACAAATTCTTGTATATAAATAAATAAATAAAATAAAAAATAAAAAATAAAAAAACTGAAATGCACTTTTCTGTCCTATTGGACTTCTAAAAAACTGAAAGGCTCATCATATTATTTTGGCCCATTGCAAGGCTAAAGAATGAGGTCAGGGGCTGAACTTTGACCCATGCTACCTTTGTTTTGTTTCCTTCATCAATCTGACCCTGAAACTGCTTTTGCCACGAGAGTCAATGTCTGGTTTCATACTGAGACTGACAAATCCTAGAAACAGTCAAAGAAAAGACAAAAGCTGGTGCTGAAAGTTCCTGCTTTTCTGATGGTTTTAGAGCTTATTTCTCTTGAGATGACCCCACTAAAAAAGAATTCAATTAAAAGAAAAGGAAAAATTAAACACACTGTGTTGTTCTGTCTCATCAAAAATCAAGCTAGGCTTCTCGAAGACGATCTCTGTTTGCATGTACAGAAAAGTATCACTAAGGCTGGCATAACTTACCCCTGTTGATTATAATACACTCTGATACTGACAAAAAAAATATTGATATTGTGCTAGAAAAGACAAACCATAATATCCTGTCTACCTTTTTTATATAGATGATGGCATTATATTGGTTGCCACATGCCCTAAATCAAAGGCACCAACTACCAGTCTGTGGATCATTTGGTACCGGGTCAGTACCAGTAACAAAAATGATACATTTCACTACCCTTTACTACTTAACTCCTTTACTACTGGAGGACAGTAGAGGCACATGAGAGCATTCAGCTTCCTGATGTGTAAGGAGACAATTTAGAGGTAAGAATTTCTGGAATACTCATCAGTAATCAAAAGAAACATCTAAGCAGTTCAGACTGATGTACAATAGAAAAAACACGACGCATCAGCACTTTATGAACACTGTTTTCACAGCACTTTCCCCTGCCCTCAGAAGATATAGCAGTTTAATTAGTTACTGTGTTAACTGGAGATATGCAGCTGACTGAATTGCATAAAACTGAGCTGTGGTACTAAAAAGGTTGGTTGCAACATGCCCTAAATAAAGGGATATGAAGGAAAACTTGTTGCAGTAGAACAATACTGGGTAACTTGTTGGTTAGCCAGCCTTTAACACAGTGTGTGGCTCATGAGGCAAAAAAAATGTCACAGGAGATGATATGTAAAAACAAAGCTCCTTTTGTGCACCACAATTTTTCTTTCTTTCTTTCTTTTTACTTTTTTAATCTGTCATTTGATTTAACTTGATTTACTTATTGATCTTAAACTTACAAAAAGATGAAAAGAAAGAAAGAAAGAAAGAAAGAAAGCATTTATACATACCCAACACAATTGCGCATATCTATCAAATAAATTACAAAAAAAGCATATATGTACTTACACATGAATGTCAACACAACTTTTGCCAGTTTTCTACAAAAAATGAAGTACCATTGTAATTGTACATTTTTGGCCATGATAATTGTAGAGTATAAATAAGATATTTGGACAGCCTTGTTATCAACCAATAATTATTATCAGATCCTCAAAAGGGGGGAATTGATTCAGCAGAAATGAAGTGACAGTGTTGTGAACCATGATGGGTGTAAAATGATCAACCCTATCTATACCACCTCTACACAACTAGAAGCAGCATGTACTTATGTGCCCATTGAAAATTAATATTCAAGTGTGCATGTGCACAAAGCAGTAAGAAAATACCCCAAATCACAAGATTCTCAATAAATAAATAAATAAATAAAAGGGGCCAGAAGAATATGGGACACGAATTGGAGAGAGCTGTGACTTGTTCAGGCAACAGTCCAGCTGAGAGAGACAGAGACAAACCATTTAAGGACAGAGTCACTAAGCTGAAGACAAAAACTCATTCCTGGCAAAAACAGAACTTGACGACTCAGAACTCAGAACCGGCATTAAAACTTTACTCGGATTCGTTTAATTGAATGGGGATCAAATCAACTTTGTATCTATGAAGAATTGTGTGGTCCTCCTTCTCTCTTAGTGGCTGGGGGATTGCATTGAGCTTAGTGGGCACCTGTACTGAATGGAGGAGAGACACTGCATGTTCTCTCTTCACATGAAGACAATTAGATGGTGTTTAAGACTTAATAAAAGTCTGTTTGATATTAAAATGAATGCAATTAACCAGTTTGTATTTACCAGCACCATTATGGCTGTCCTGTCACTAGACAAGATCATTAAGGAGCTTTATTGTGGCAGCAGCAGAGTATGGAGCGAGATGTAAAGATTGTGCCTCTCATAATGAGACTGTACTGAGCATGTTGGAAGAATCAATTCTCTCTCTTTGTTTTCTCAAACTGCGCTGTCAGCAGAATTGTACTTTTTCATGAAACTATTGCATGTGTGCTGGCCATAAATACAACACACACACACACACACATACACGCACCTGATCCCCCGGGTTGCTGGCATTCCTCACATTTGGCTGTTGAATGAATGTATACCCTTCTTCCAGCAGGTTCTTAACTCAGCGCATGTTACCAGACTGCAAAGATCCAGGCTTGCACACTCCTTAACTACAAGTGCACTTTAATCAATACAACCTGCTTTAGCTGCAGTCGCCTTACAACACACATTCAAAATTTCTCCATGAATCACGGGACAATTTAGAACCCCACTCCTCATTAAAACCACGTCTTGCATGCATTTAAAGAGTGTAGATAAGAGGTTTGACTTACTGTGGGCAGCCTAAAGAGAATGCAACATCTGACTAACAGGTTCAATCTCAGTATTGATCATATGTCATTATGGAGAAATGGTAGCTGTATTGATTACTCTACTGACCCTACTTGACAGAATTGATCGCTCTATTTCTCTCGCAGTTGGCATGTGATTTTCTTCATGTGTTATTAAACATAGACCTCTCACAGCATGAATCCTTGATGATTTTGAGACAATTTCAGGACATTCAAAGATTAAAGTATTCCAGAATTACCTTCCTCAAATTAAGCTCACATTGGGGACATTGGATGCACTCCCTTTGTTTTTGGTATATTCAGGAGGAAATAGGAGTCATCTGTTATGGGCTGTTTTCACACATGCACACTAAAAATTTCATGACAAATCACAAGCAGGTTTTGCCTAAAACCAATGTTAAGTGATCTTTCATACATGCACTTCACGTTTGGACTTTCCCTGTGTGAAAGCAGAGGTGGAGCATTCTGAACACAATAAAATTATGATGTGGAAGAGTGACGATGACATTTCCCGCCTTTCTGAAAATACATGTATTGAAGAAAACGGTAATGGAATGAAGAGAGTGACTTCAGGATCCACAGTAGGGATAATGTGTTTTGTATGCAAATCAGGAATTAGCATCGAACTGGTTCCCTGAACTAAAACCCTATGGGATTATTTTTACTGTGGTCTGGGGTCATTGCTGATTAAAAGGTCCGTAGCGAAGACAGAATTCACAAGACTTAGACATTTTGTTCATCATGATAATCTTCATGAACAAACCTCACTTTTTTGTGATTCATAGTTTATTAATTTCTGAATTCACAAGTCCAAGAGACTTGAACAGTGACAACACTACCCAAAACAAAAAGTATATATAAGAGGGGGATATCTTGACAATAACAATAACCAGTGATGCACAGACAGCTTAAAAATGCTCCTTCTTTCACAAAAAAGGGCCACACTACAATGTTTCTCAGTTATTACAACTTATGTAGTTCTCGATTGATTATTACATGAGCTGGTAACATCACAGGACGTTAATGAAGAGTGGTAATTCCCCCATTTTGAAATATAATCATCCACCCTATCCAAGACTCTATAGGATAGCAGTTCCAAGGCAGCCAGATGGCCAAGAGATGCAAACCAATAGGATGGAGCAGGCACAGAGGAAGTTTGCCACTCCCTCACTAGAATCTTCCTCCCTAGCATAAGAGCAGTCTGAGTCTAGCATACAAGTGGTGGAGTTAACTTTCCCAGAGCAGTCGGGTCTCCCAAAATATACAGCTTAGGGGTGAAGGGGATGTCCTGACAAATAATTCACACTATAGTGACATGTATCCCTGACCAAAACTCCTTGACTTTTGGGCAACTCCAAAGCATAAATTCAAGAGTACCTTCCTTGTCATGACACTTCAATGAACAAACCTCACTTTCAAAGTTTTTGGCTTATACGTAATTTGTGAGAGCATGAGGCTACAATTAAGCTAGGACATAACTTTAACATGGCGGTTTAACTTGTTTAAGAATTTTCTCCTTCCTGATCAAGTTTGCTCCTGTGGTTGTCGCTATGGTGTATCTATTATCATTTATTAAGATATAATCAGTAATGATTGCACATGGTCCCCAGCCATTTTTGTAGTCCTTGTTAGCAGTTTGTTGGCAACCATTTTTTATAAAATAAAAGCAGTGCAATATCAGATGCCTTTTATGTTGCAAAATGAATGTTCAGATCTGGTATGCATGTGTTCACCACACATCTTATTTCAAGCATTTAACCAAGGAACCATTATAAAATCCCATTTTGGCTTTAGGAACAATAAGTGCTAAAATGCTAACTCCCTCCCATACTCATTCCTGCCCCTCTGGATCACAGTGGTCATTTTCTTGTAGGCTGTTGTCCATGCAAAAACAAAGTTTAGCGAACTTGCTTGAATATTTTGTGTTTGATTCTTATTTTGGCTACAACTCCACTTGCAAAAATTTAGTGGGGAAACTGGTAGGAAAAAAATCTGAGGAACAGTCAAAAATTTCTTAATGTCCATAGATGCAAGTCAAGTGGGGTACACGCTATATGATATTCGGCCCCAGTTTTGGCTCGGATCCTCGCTTTTGACCAAAGTAAGCAATGGTCCAGTTATCTGGTGGTCCTAATGATTATCTGGCCATAGTATCTTGTGGTGTTTATTCTCTTAGAGGAGGATCAAGGCCACCCCAACTTGAGGTCAAAGCAAATCAGGGAGCAAGATAGCTGAAGCACAAAGTAAATGTAGCCATGGCAACGAGGGTAATGGTGAAGCAAAAAGTTGGGCAAACATTGACAGTTGAAGACTAACTTGTGGATATGTGGCAAAAACATGAGAGTCTATATGGCACAATTAGTAGAGGGGGAGGAGCTAGACAAAAATCACAACCGCCAAGGATGTTATAGAAAGCAAACCACTTGCTTCATTTAACTTAACAATTTCCCTGGACATTTTCCACTGTGATTGTTGAAGTTGACATTGAAGTCACAAATGATCATTTAAGACCACAAGCTGTGAGAGTAGAGGCTCTGGTTGTTGGTGAATAAATCGGTTGGTGTGTGGTGTGCTATGTGTCCCTTTTTGTGGCACCCCAGACACTACAGGAACAAAACTGATAAATCTGTTATTATTTGTCTTTATATGTTGGCTCTCTCACAGTCTCAAAATCAGTTAAGATGTGTGTACCAGGCCTTACCCGGTAAATACAAACATTTTTTTCAGTAATTTGGTGCATGTATGAATAGGGCTATAGTGGCTGACCACTTGATTAGTATCTTGCCTTAATGTTTATTGAAAGATCAGTAATTTATTATTATACTTTTATGCACTCTCAGTCAAAAAGGGGTGAAAGGGGCTGTAGTTACAAAGTTACTTCATTACTGAATAACCTGTTTTTTTCAATTTATTTTAGACGGTTGATCAGAACATTTGAAGAATCTGAATGTACTTTGTCCTCAGGTTTCTGCATTTAACTGAAAATGACTTTTGTTCCAGTTTGCTTCTCCTCTTGTTTATTTAATGTAAAGTAAGCAGCCTTTTCTGTGATGATCACTGTGCTCCATTATGCGGTAAACATATGCCACTATTGTAGATGATAATAATGATCATAAACATGCAATTACAAGGTCATTCATGGTTCTTTTAGAGGCTTTGTCTGAGCCCCTTTCACCATATAAACACACACAAGGTTGAACTGCAGAAGCTATTTATCTGTGCATCAATGCAAAGCTTAAAGGGACACAGAAATTACTGCAACTCTTTGATATCAGTATTGAGGACAAAATCCTACGTAAACAAGACATATTCTATTGATCATTATAAATCATATTAATTACCTTTCTGTCAAGTGACCAGAACAGTGCAGATGTAAGTGAAAACACAGAGTGCAAACTTGCCTCCAAACATGTGACACATGCATCGGATTGTAGATCATGATCCAAAGAACTGCTTTACACAAAAGGAAACCTAGATTTGTTAAAAAAATAATAATAATAATAATATACCAATCTGCAAACTGTAGGGCCATTACTGATATCAACTGGAATCACCTCCATCAGTTATATATGATGTTTAGTAGCCTCTGAAATCTGGAGTAGCATTAATGATTATCCCTGCAGGGTGTTGATGCATATTTTACACTGGTTAGTATGTTGAGGGAGAGGGCTTTAATTGCCCCTTATTGAATCTGGTATGCTCATGGATGTCACATTTTCCCGATAAAGAAGAAAAACCTGAGAGGGAAAAACCTCTTCTTTTTTGGGGGGGAAATTTGATCGCACAGTGGGGTTTTCTTTATTTAACTGTAGTCAATAGGGTTTGCGTTTTTCGATTGTAGGCCATGGGAAATATTTTTGTTGTTTGTATAGCTGGTGGTTGTTGATTATTAATTATATTAATACTGTGGAATAATATCAAAAAAATCTAACACTCAGTTTTCCTTTAGTGATATGAAGTGACTTTTTTTAAAGAGCAGGGTTAAATAAATATAGTAGTTTTAATAAACGTATAGTACTTAACTTAAAAGACCACCTTTTAAAAAAACAAGTAAACATAAATATCTTAGAAATCTTTCAAAAACTTCTTAAAACTGAAAATGTTATCATTATTGGACATACATTTTTAACAGGAATGAAAAATTTCAAACTGAATTCACCTTTAATATGAAAATTTGAGCCGCCTCTCTGAGCTTCTCTGAGAAGTCAGAAGTGAATCATGTATAACATTTAACAACTAAAACTAATTTGACGTCTTAAACAAGTAATAAAAATGTGCTTCACTGTTTCTTTGTATTATTTTGGAAAAAAGTAAATTAAAAAATGAATGAAAAAGAATAAGAATTATGTTTCAGCATTAAAAATATCATTTTGGTTAAAGATATTCTACATACTGGTGTATTAACCATTGCAGAAACATAAAAGATGATTTTGCAAATTATCCAGAGGATAGCCACTTGTTTTCAAGAGGGTTCTCTTTTACATATGGTTGTAAAGGCAGTTATTATGGTAGTGTAATCAATAACAATCATGGATAGAGAGATTGTTCTTATATTAACATTAACAGCTATAATGACTATGATGTGGAGAGGACTGATGCTGATTATAAAAGCAGCATTTAGTTGATCTCTAATTACATTGGGTTTAATCAATTTTATAATGAGAAATTATGTTAAGTGATGTTGTTTCTGTTGATGTAGGACAAAGTAGTTGAATTTCATCCATATCGGTAGTTATGGCAACAGTATTATTCAGTATGTGTGATATTTGCAGGGACCAGCATGTATTTTAATTGACTGATCATTCTGAGCTTAATATTAGGAACTGTAATGATAATGGAGTGACCAAAAAGAAAGGTCAAATATCAACATTTGTAGGAAGCTATGCAGGTCCACAGCAGGCCATCCACACCAATATTCTGGAGCAGCCTGTAACAATTTTTTTTAGGTTAAATGTAAAAACATCCCAATATTTACATATTTCACTTTATGTATTTAGCAAACTAGCTTTTCTACACATATTTTCCCATGGGTTACAACAATGGATTGTTTTTTCGATATTTTTTCAACTAACAGAACTTAAATAAAGTTTTGGGAGTGCTTACCGTGGCTGATTCCCACCACATATGTGACAACCACCCAGAATGGCAGAGACCACAAATTGGTAATAAGATGCATCTTTAAATAACAGAAACAGACACATAAGTACAGTGACAAAAAACTTTCTGATGTGAGGACAATAGCACAAAACCACTGATGTGTTTTTGCTGCATGGACTTTATAGAAGTTTAATTACCCTCTTTAAAAAGAGCACTCATTTTTGAGGTGGTTTTGGTTTGCATTCTGTTCCCGTCCCCTTTTTTCACTGCAGTGAACTTGCATTGTCAGCCAACCATCGTCTCACCCTCTCTCTCACTCACATGCACACACAGCTGCAGTCAGAGGGCAGAGCGGCCTTTTCATGCATGGCTCACTGTGCTTATGTAAGAGCACTACTTAAACCTGGTTACATCACATAACAGGCAGCAGTGTGTCAGTGGGTCACTGTGCCGCTAAACAGCTGAGCTACATGCACACTGTGTGACAACAGGCCCAAATGTGAATGGAGCGATTCTCGTTTGCAGAGGGGCATTTAAGGACACATGTTTTGGTTATTCAAACCTGTGTGCATGCTTGGATTTACCTGTTTGTACGTAGGTGATTAATGATGATTGTCAGATTTAACATAAAAGAATAGAGGATGAAATTAAATTTAACAGACTGTCACAAAACTGGAAGTTATCTTTTTCAACATAATTGAAGATTAATGCATTTACAAATCAAGTGTGACAAATAAAACCTGACATATTTTCACAGGACAACATAGATAAATGGTTCAGTGAGTGGCAGTTTTCTCTGGGTGAAAATGTCTTGTTGATGTCAGAGGTCAAAGGAGAATGGCCAAAGTGACTTCAGATGATAGATACAATAGTTCCTAAAATAACCACTGATTTCAGCAAAGCTAGCAGAAGACCAGTTCTAAATGCACAACAACTCAAATCTTGGAACAGATGGGCTACAGCAGCTCCCAAGTGCCACACCTGTCAGATAGGACTAGGAAACTGAAGCTCCAATACCCATAGCTTCACCAACATTGAACAAAAGAAGATTTTGGAAACATGTATAGACACATACGCATAGGCAAGCTGGGGATCAAACTCGAACTGATTCTTGCCCCATTTCAACCATGCCAGGACCTACAAAATGCCTTGTTCACACAAGAAGTAGTCAAATCATCCATTACCTCTGCAGCTTATCCCAACTGTGGCTGGAGCCCATCTTAGCTGTCTTTAGTCAATCACAGGGCTGACATGTTGGGACCACGTAGCATGCAATTCAGTGTCACCAGTCATACATGTTTTGATCTTTTAGAGGTATCTTAAGTGCTCATGAAGAAACACACAGGCAAAACTTGCGAACATCTACGCAGAGAGGCCTGGACTGGGATTTGAGCCCTCTTGCTATGAGGCAACAAGCTTCTCAATCCTGCACTGATGAAGCTGTGCAGCCCCAACAGGAGGTTGTCCTTTTGTAGATAGAAAACAACATCTTCCAGCTAAATGCTCTTCCAAACAAGTGAGAGTTGCTCAAATAAATTAAATAAAAATTTAAGTTTAAAAGTACTTGCTATTCAAGGCAACAATACATAACTTGTTTACTTTAAATGATAGTTTCAACATTCTATCCATCCACCCGTTATCTTCACTGCTTATCCCTTTTAGGGTCACAGGGGCCTGGAGCCTGTCCCAGCTGACATTGTGCGAGAGGTTGGGTACACCCTGAACCAGTATCCAGTCGAACACAGGGCCACAAAGAGACAGCCAACCATTAATGCCCACACTCACACTACCTGAGGGCAAGATGGAGTCACCAATCAACTTAATGAGCATGTTGGTCTGTGGGAGGATGGACATGGTGAGTTACACCAGCAATCTTCTTGCTGTGAGACACGTGCACTGCCTACTGCCTCACCATGCAGCCCCAGGTTCAAAATTGAATAGTCAAGTGAGATTCGCATCAATCCCATTGATGTGCCCCTGTGCCCCTGTCCCCTATTTTTAGCAATATTTAACTATGGTGGTGGCTGTAGTTGTAAGAAGTCTACTTGGCCACTTTGCTTTATTGCATGAGTTCACACACCAACCTTTAGCTCCAAAGAAGCCAGTTAGCCCATTTGCTATTTAGAAAAATGGCTGATGCTTAAGTATGAAGGAAGCCAAAAAGTAAAAAAGAAAAAAAAATGAATAGGACAGACACTTTTCTCCCTGTTCAGATTATTGCACTGTTAGATCAACAACATTCCCTATTTTGATGTGGTCTGCTCTTGGTCCATTGTTGTTCACAATGTATATTAATGACCTACCAAGCTGCTGTCCAGATGTCAACTGCCAGAAGTACGCTGATGACACGGTCATCCATGTGTCCACTAAAACATCCAGCCTGGCAGGTGAGCATCTGACGCAGGCTTTATTTCACATCTCTGAATGGCTCAAGTTATCCCATCTCACTCTTAATGTAAAAAAAAAACTGTATCCATGTGCTTCTCCATGCATAATAGGCCTGCACATGACATATTTTTGAGGTCAGGATTATGAACGAAATTATTGATGAAGTGAATGAAGTTAAGTACCTTAGCATCATCCTGGACAAGAACTTAAAGTTTGATGGTCAGGCTAAGTACATCTGCAAGAAGGAAGGACCAAATCTTAACTGTTTTCATTTTATTAGAAGGAACCTGTCACATCAAGCTGCAAAACTGTACATGCATGCAATGATTTTTTCTCATCTGTTATATTGCATCACATCATAGTCACAAGCTTCTCCAACCACATTAAAACCCATAATCTCATTATACAAGCAGGCAATACAAATCATGGACAGGAAACCACTGAGATGGCATCACTGCCACATTGTAAGAAAACACAATCTTTTCACTTCTGAAAATGTTATGAATTTTAGTACTCTTAAACTGTTCTTTAAATGTCTAAACAATCATGTGACACTAATGTTTTCTGAACTGGCCACCAAGCGTCAGAGCTCTCACAGAGCGGCCACACGATCCTCCACCAGTGGTGATTGTCTTGTCCTAAGATACAAGACTTCACTCCGTCAGTCTGCTCTTTCTGTAAAAGGGGCAAAACTTTGGAACTCTCTACCCATTAATCTAAAACTGGAGACCAACAGTAACGCTTTTAACAAAGGACTCAAAAATGGCTAAAATCAAAACAACAGTGCTCACATGAATAATTTTAACTGGTTGATTGCTTGACCATGTTGCCTTGGTTTTACAGCTTATGTATATATTTATTCTGGAAAAAACTGCTTCATTTTTATTGTTGGGATGTTATTGTACGCTGTAGTTTGTCTTCACTCTCTTCTCTTATTACTTTTATTATTTTATCATCTCAAAAGCCTCCTGTGGACAAGTGTTGCGAATTAGCACCTGTGCTAAAACACTCAAACAATGCATCTAGTTTGTCCAATGTAATTGTGATGTCCACATCAAATAAACAATAAATAAATAAATAAAACCTCATATTGTTGCTTTAGGTGCATGTTCACCTGTGTTGTCCCAAAGGAAAGTCCAGTTTGTATGTATGGTATTAATACATGTACTGCTTGCTCATGCATTAGCACAAGCACAGATATGCAATGTGAGGATGACATAACTACCACTTCTCACCAATGATTTCAAACATTTGTGGAGTGTGAGAGGGCCATTTCTGACCAAAATGCTTGAAATAAGCCACGAACTTTGTTGTAGCCATGTTTCTTGTGCAGTTCCCCATTGTGCTGTCTGTTAATGCTTAACGTAAACTGCAGTTCATGCAACATTTATACATGTGATGACATAAATATGCTCAGACCCAAATGCAACTGGAGCAGTCTGAGTGGAGGCCGGGGGGAGTGAGTTTAATTGAGTTGAGTACGGGGCATCAAATATCTGAAAAAATCTTTAAACACTGAAGAAAAGAAAAGAACACAAGGGGTCTACATTCTTTAAAACAAATCATTCCTTTTATCAAACCTGACATATGTGTATGAGATATTTCTATGAATGCTCAGAGGGAGAATTGTAGCCACTGTTAGCACCACTTGATGAACAGTTAGAGGTGAGTGACGCAAGCTTTGCACTAGACTTATATTCAAACATGGAAAACTTGATTATTTTCATGTTTGTAAACAGTGCAATGTTTTAAGTGGGCAGGGCCCAGGCTAATCAATCCTCCCTACAAGTCACACAGTGCTGGCTAGCTTGTTGTTTTTGTTTTGGCTTGTTCCTATTAAAAAAAAGCCCTTTAGGATATGTAAGCTCATATACCCTTTGTACTAAGGACCTAAAAAAAAAGTTATTTTGGATGAAATGGAGTAGACGTCAAATATTTACTTCAAGCCATTGCTGTTGCCCCTTATCAGATGCTTTCACACCTAACATGCTTGGTCCAGTCCAAACTGATTTTTTGTAAAGTTCAGTTGATTTAGGGTGGTGTGAAAGCTCACGAGAAATCAGGTGCTAACCAAAGATCTGAACTCTGGACCACCTGAAAACAGGGGGTTTGGTTCACTTCCAGAACCAGAATAGAAATATATTTCTTTGTTGTGAATTTAATTGAATATAGGCCTAAAAGCATTTGCAAACACTTTAATTCTGCTTTTATTTACTTTTTACACAATGTTCCAACTTTATCTGAATTGGGGTTTGTATATTATATTAAGTAGAGTTTTTTTTTCTCTTACTAAGTTAACAGTGCCTTTTTTTATATTTATCTCAACCAATGCACATTTGTAGCACTTTCTGAATTTATATCCATGCACATTGTAGTTTTGCACTCCTTGTTTGATATATTTCTGCTTTTATTGTTTTTCAGTATTTCTTTTATTGTTACTTTTATGTATATATGGATTGTTAATGGGTGGAGAAAAGTGATTTTTCAATTTGTCTTTGTGTCTTGTATGGCGAGATTAACAAGTAAGAGACATTGACTTAAAATGATAGTAAAGTACAAACAATCAAAAATGCTCTCAAGTAAATGTGTTCTGTTGCTGTTCACCACTACCTATCTTTCTACAAATATGATAAGTGTGGCCTTTACTGAAACAAGCATTTATCATGGATAAAGTATCATTGCTGCGGCTGTAGAGAGCCAGTAGGGGGGCCTCTCTGTTTCCAAATTCTACTCCTCGTGTATCCTCTTCTCACCCTTTACCCCTGCTCCTGCTCCTCATGCTCCCTCCTCCAGCTCCGCCTTTCTGTCAGAAGAACAGCCCATCTCTGTCTCTCTTTCTTTTTCTCTCCGTTTCTCACACACATGCACAACCCCGGGGCTTGAATGAGGGCAGGACCAACCACTCCCACTGCTCCATCGCTCCACCAAAAAACAGAAAAGGGAAAGAGAGGCACAGGCGGTGGAAGAAGAGAGAAAGAGAGAGGGAGAGAGGGAGGAGCGTCGCTGCGCTGAAGCCGAGCCCCCTCTATGCCTCAGCACGCAGAGTGGAGCAGACGGCAACAGCCTCACAAACACGCTCCCCCCCCTCCCCTCTCAGTTACATGCACAGTCACACACATACCACACGCATACACACATCACAGCCACTACCACCGTTGTTGCTGCTGCTGCCATCACTACCACACACACATACACACTCAAGGTGACGGCTGCCAGGCGCAGTGGGGAGCAAGCCGTCAGGGAAAGAGAGAAAGAGAGAGCTTGAGAAGAAAGAGAGGAGGATTGCAGAGAAGAAAAGAGAAGAGAGTTGGAGGAGACACCTTGTGGATCAGGAGGGATTTTCCTCAGTGTGAGTGCGCGTCTGGATAAGGCTATCTGTTCTTCCCTGAGCGTGAGGAGTTTCTACTGAGGCTTCCCCCTTTTTCTTCTGCTCATCCTCCACGCTGGGCTCCTGTCGTATCTACCTATCTATCCCTGGAGCTTAACAAAAGAGAGTGAGGAAAACCAGGCAGTCACAGCTTCAGCTCCAGACCACCCTCTCTCCTCCTTCTCCTCCTCTCAGAGCTCCACATCCATCCGTGAGTTCATAGCCGATTCAACTGTCTTGCGAGGATTCACTGGTGTGCGTTCTCCAGGATACACAAGCCACGACCTCCCTAGTGGGATCGGGGGGGTCTCGTCTGGTGCGAGGAGAGTGAAGGAGGGAGGGGAGGAAGAACCGAGACAGGGGGACAACGGATACACAGGAAGAGAGATAGAGACGCCAAAAAGAGTGAGAAAGAGGGAGAGACGCCGGGAAGCAAATTGAGGGGTATGGTCAGGGCACCAGCAGAAGAAGAAGAAGAGTGAGTCTGGATTTTTTAGAGCGGAGAGAGCAAGGAACCGGCAACTGGATCCCATCTATTCCTCCCTCCTCCTCCTCCTCATCCTCCTCTTCTCCCATCTCCTTTTAACATCTCTTCAATCCCTGCTATTGTTTCCTCCTGTCCTTCCATAGCCTCCTTCCCTCATTCTCCTTCCTCCCAATTCCCCCTCTTTCTCCTGCCACCCTGGGCTCCGTTTATTCTTGCTTCCAAACCCCCTTGGGAAGGATGATACTCTGAGCGCCAAGACAAGCAGACAGACTTTAAAAAAAATCCCACGAACACTCCACTACGAGGAGAGCATCCCTGTTCTGCATCCTTCACCAGCCTCTTGGAATCAGACCGTCTGAGGGATCCAGGCCAGCTCCCTCGGAGTGATTGTGTACCCGCACCTGCGAGCCTCCTCATCTCCAGCCTCCAGCAACCTTCCATCAGATTCCAGCTACATGGGAAAACGTTTGGAGCAGCAGCCAATGTACCCCCACTACACCTACTACTACCCCCACTATCTTCAGACCAAGGTAGGGTGGTCAGCCAGGTTGACCTATTTTACCCCTCTGAGTCAAAGCGTGGTTGCGAGATCCAAATTTGAGCCAGTTTTATGGTTTGGAAAAAGCAACTGCAAATCCTTATTTGTTGTCCTTTTAACTGTCCTTTGTAACTGAGCACCACATCAGGACAAAAGTCCATATTCAGATGGTAACAAGAGTTTGATTTCCGAGTATGTTAGGGCACATTGTCCTCCAGGCCAGGGTTATTCAAGGCTTGATTTCGGAAGGCTAATCGAATTCTTTGAAACTCTTTGAAGTTCTGATAGGGCCCATGTTTGAGGTTGTGCAATTATGGTACATTTTTTTTGGGTAGGTCACACTTCTGATACGCATTTTTTAAAAATAAATAAAAGAAATGGCTGTGGCATATATGTGATAAGCATTTTAGCAGTTGATTCTTTACTTTTTTCTATTTGGGCATGCGTGATTGTGAGTCAGAGCTTTCAGACTGCCGGCGGGAGTGCCGTGTCTCACATGCGTGTCAAGCATCAAGAATATAGAATAAGACCGTAGCACATTTTTTACCACAAGATGCACACCTATCCGTGCAAAAATGTTCAGGAAAATAGAAAAAAAGGTACAGTTACCAATCTTTTAATACCAGTTTTTTTATTCATAAACTTGGCTGTGGCAGAAATAATAATGCAACCATATACCAGTAAAAATGCTGAGACATGCACCATAACCACAGTCACACATCAAACACAAAGTGATTCTCTTAAACGTTTCCCCTGAATGAATGTAGTTTGATGGCTGTTTGACACTTAATGGACTTATTTACTACTATTTTGGCATGTATGATTCTTAGTCAATACTTTTGGACTGCCGGTGTGAGTGCTGAGTCTCACGCGTCAAGAATATAAAGAGCACACTTACACTTCTGCTTTGGGCTTTTTAATGTTTTAATTTGCTTTTTCTTTAGAGAAACTCCCTTGGGTCTGGGTCAGTGAATCAAGTCATTTATTTAAAGCTTTGGTTTGGTTCTTCCTGAACTTTCTTTTTCTTTATTTACTGTTGAACACATGCTTTTCCCCTTGTGCTTGCATAATCTTTTACATTAAAAGCCAATAAAAGGAACTCATTTGTACATCCCTCATGGCCTATATTGAGGTTAAATAAATGAGGAGAGACAGGGCTGAGGGAGCACAGTGATGCAGCCAAAGCATAGCTCACATGCACACCTGGTCTGAAAGCTGTGACACTGTGGGCCACAAGCAGCAAGTACAGAAGCTTTAAAGCTTCAAGCTGTTTAAAGTAAAATGCAAATTGTATTGTTGCTCAAAATGTTCAGGGAAAAACAGTGAGGCAATGCTGACAGGGGCTGGTACAACTTATTGACAGCATTTCTCCTTAATTCAGTCATTATGATGTAGCTCAGTAAAGTGCTGGTATAACTTAAAATAAATCACCTGAGAATAGCTCTGATTTCCTGAGACAGCTAGCGTCTCTGGCCACAAGTCAGTGTCGAGGCCCCATATGAGTATAGGAAGACTATAAGGACCAGGGACCTCAAGACTCTGACTGATGCTCAAATACAGTGAGCACAATGATTTGAAGCTGTAAAATAGTCTGATTGATGCCATAAACTTGAGGATTATTTGGACTATGACAAACTTGCAATTTGATTAAACCCCCCTGATCAATCAGTAGCTAAAAAAAATCTAGCTTTGAATCATCTGGTGTGGAATCAGCCCCAGATCTTATGATGCCTTTTGGAGGAGGGGTGAAACTTCCTCAAGAATTTTGAGCAAGGGCTGAGTATTTTCAAGTACTTCTTACATTAACAGCAGCCAAATAATCGTACTGTTGCAAACAGTAAGAGAACAATGTGGTCTACAAAGCTTGAGAAGATCAACATTTACTCTCTTTAGTTCCCATGGTGAGACTGTGCCAAAAAAAAAAAGCCAAGGATAGATTGAGAAATTGCCTCAAAAGACAGCTTGCTAAATGGCACCACCTCCCCTCTGCCCCATCTGTCTCTGAATGGGGTGATATTGGTGTCACTCAGCTGGATTTTTCCTTTTTTCCATCCACACTGAGCACTTGACCCCCATCCTCCCCTCTTCGACAGCACCAGCTCCAAGTTCAAGTTCAGGGCATGAGGCCCCACTCTTCCTCCAGCTCTTTTTTTTTCTCTTGCTCTTTCTCTGTCAACCCCCCACCCCTCCACCCACTCTTCACCGGCCATGCTCAGCCCATACTCTTTCTGCTGTAGGCTCTATTGATGGAACATGATACATTTCTTAGATTGCAGAGTTGCTCTTTGTTCTGTCACTTTTATTTGAATCCTGTGTCATAAACACACAAAAGACATTCCCTGCTCTGAGTCCTCTACCACCAAGAAGAGGGGAATGGATCACCAAGACCTGATCAATTGCTCCTGCATCATATCGCCCGGCCCCGCAGTTCCCTTTGTCTGTTGTGATTCATTTGTTTTTCCCTCTTGTGTGATAGTAAGTGTGAGGAGTTGGCAGGTTTGCTGCAATATTTAGTAAATGTGCTCATGTCAGTAGGCATGAGAGATGGAGTGAGAGAAGCAGAGATGAAAGAGTGGGAGTGGGATGAGATGAGAATAGAGATGATGCTGTAGGGTGGACACCGTGTGGGAAGAACAGGTAAGGAAATTATTGCTTTAGTGTTAAAAATATGTTGAGCCTTGACCAGCACAGAGACAACATGAGACTTTCACAGGCTCATAGCAGTACATTTACTTTGAATGTCTTTACACTGTAATCTATTTTGACCACACACCACTTGTTTTTCTGTTTGGATTCCAACATGTATGACTTAACACAGGGGATCCACAGAATCTTCCAATTATGGATTGAAAGCCAATGAAATGCAAACAGCCTTGACAAACAATCATGAATGACCTGCTGCCATGGACCCGCTCGACTCCAAGTGCTTTTTCCTAGATCATCCTAAATTTTATGCACAAACATTAGCATCACTGGCTTGTTTTAGAGGGAAAAGGGGCTTGCGGCATAAAAAATGCAGACAAATTCATCTTCCCTTTGTGTTGTGAGCCTTTGTGTTGATAGATTACTTGATTCACTCTACCAGACTACCAGGGACA
Source organism: Cetoscarus ocellatus (assembly GCA_037902135.1). Taxonomy (NCBI): domain Eukaryota; kingdom Metazoa; phylum Chordata; class Actinopteri; order Labriformes; family Labridae; genus Cetoscarus; species Cetoscarus ocellatus. The sequence goes on from JBAMNC010000650.1 coordinate 1,069,616, forward strand.
GTAATCAAGGCAAGTGTCACTGCTGAGTTCTTCTGTTTGAAGACAAGAAGTGGCTTGATTAAGTGGAGAAAGAATACAAAGTCTGTGGCAGTTTAAGTGATACTTTGAATAATAAATGGGTTACTACACCATCGGCACCTTTCAGACCACTTTTAGAATATAACTCTTTTAAATGTTTGTTTTTTAGGCTATGGCCACACACAGCTTTTCTGTCCACATGTACACAAGCATTTTGGTTTCTGAAAATATATATTTTGGAAAAATTTTGAGAAGGTGAAGGTTTTTAAAAAGTGTCTTAGTGTGGACAAGGAAAAACAGCATTTTTGGAACCAAACATCACACTCTGCGTCAATCTCTCCTTGGCATGATGTCACACTGCGTGACTTTATCACCGTTGTTTACATGTGTTGCATCAGATGTTGTTAAACTGTTGCTGTTTAAGGAGTTGCTGACTATACTGTTTACATGCTCACATGCTTTCTGTTGCTCCCAAACTATGATGTTGAGTCAAACACTGCCAATGTTTTGATGAGACTGTGTGTTATTGTTGCACAAGTGATTGTGTTGCGTGGTGACCCGTGGTTGCTTGAGTCTGTGCGGCTGCCATAGTTATAACAGATGTTGATACCAACAAGAATTGTCACAAAACTTTGAGGACCAGGATTTGATCAAGATTATGAGATAGGTCTTGAACTGAAACATAAGCTAAATATGTTTTTAAAAGACCTGACAACACTAGTCAACATGTTCACAAGTCAAACCGTAACGCCAGTCAGACTTGTAGTTAGAACAGATATGAAAATAAAAACTACTTTTGAAAAGAAATTGGAAAAAGAAAATGCAAATCATGGACATGTTTACAAGTTAACAAACAGTGTTTAACAGTGCTTTTTGCATTTTCATGTGGAAGTTTAAAAACTTCACATGGTTAGATGGGGCAATTTTTGAAAACGGGAAAAAACTCAGTTTTTCAAGATACCAGCCTACTTTTGGACATAGCCTTAGATGTAAGTAACTCTAATGATATTATCTTCTTATTCTGTCACTGAATCTGAAATCCTCACATGAAAAATTTCAACTTTGAAACTTGTCACAGTCTACAACTCTATTTATGGTCAGTTTGACATGTTATATGGACATGTAGATACAGCAAGCAGTGGAAGATATTGTGTGAGCAAGAAAAATGATTATATTTGAAGGCATCTTTTTGATCAAAATGTGAATTTGTTTGGTTTGATTTTTGAATTCAGATTCAGATTCAGATTCAGACAACTTTATTAATCCCCACACAGATGACCAGAGATCTTGGGAGGATTTAATGCTCTGTCACTTTTAAGGGTGAACAAAATTAGGTTTACATATTTGAACTAAAACATCTATTACACATCTACTGCAGACTTTTTTATTTTATTTGTTGGTAAGAATGTGTGGTTGGTTATATGTGAATTCTATCTTTATATTATCAATCAATTATTAAAATTTGTGCCAATTTGAACAGCAATTTTTCAGTGTTAGTCCTGAGGCTTTACTCTTCTGGGTACAACAAGCAACAACCAACAATAAAAAGAACTTAAGTTTTTCGCCACACTTAAATTCAATGGTTTGAGTTTGCAGTACAAAACCCACCTGTGTGACATTTTTGCATTAAAAGCAAGTTGAGCCATAGACTTAAGCATTTTTTGCTACATACAGTGTAATGCAGGTCTTCTCTCAGGTCTACAAGTTAGTCATTTTAAATAGAAAAATGCTAATGTAAGGATATTTGTAAGGGCCACTGTCTTAAGGATCCTCTTAACTTCACTCCCCAATAGAGTGCGCGTGCCTACCAGGTCTGGCTGAAGATATCATTATATAAGGGACTTTGCAAAATGCCTATACAGCACCCTTGGATTTTTGAAAAGGCTCCCTTCAGAGGTTATTTTGACCTACATGCATATTTCACAAGTTAAACTTATAAAAGGCTCTTGTACCCATGACAAAACTCCTGCAGGAAGTCAATCTTTTTACCTGCAATTTGAAGGGAAGTTTATGGCAATTTCCACTTTTTATATTTAATCATGCTCTATTTACTTTCTATCATTAAAGTTGCACAAGACATGCCTGTGAGCACCAAATTGCTCTACAATACAACATTTAAATCTTTTTTGTTTTTCTTTTTACGAGTATAAATATCCTTCTCAAAAGACTGAGCACCCTAAAAATAACAATTCAAGCATATCAAAATTGGTACAATATCAGTTTTGTCAGGTTGAAAAAAAAATTGTATTACTTCTGCCTCTCTGCTCAGCAAGAGTAACAAGAGCTGCTTTCATCTGATTATTGAAGAATTGTTTCCACATTCAGGATGTTTTCACTGCGTTTTAATTTTTTAGAGCACATGCCTCAGTGCCGCAAGCTGTGGATGTTTTTAGATTAAAACAGTTCTGTTAATAAAGCTTTATGGACTTTATTATTGACCAATGAAATCAGCTTAAGGGACCACCAGTTGTGAGGCTGGGAATAGTTTAACATTTGTTGTTGCCATTATATGGGTTGTCACAATACCCACATTTTGATTTAAAAGAAGAAAAAATAAACAGTATCAGTATCTGCTTTCTTTTTTTTTTTACTTCCTTTGTACTAGAAAAAAAAAACAACTGCCGGAGTCAAATTCCTTGTATGTGTCGCATACTTGGCAATAAAAAACGATTCTGATTCTGATTCTGATTAACCCTCTCTTCACCAGGTGGAGTATGCAAAATCTCTTGCACAATGGAGTCCTGGACAAATCAGCAGCAAATTATGTTTTGCATATTTTTAAAGCAACAGACTATAACCGAAATTTAATAAAGATTCAAAAAACAGCAAGGGTAATCAGTAAAAAATATGCATACATTGATCAATTTGTAATTAATTCTGTTTTTCAAGCCGTCTTAGCTACTACAGGGCAAGACTGGGCCCACATGGTGAAGGGGCCTTAAAGTGACAGGGGCTTTAAAAGAGCTATCAGACAGAATGAGAATAGAGGTGGATCAGAGGTACTCAAAGAGGGAAACATGGCAGGTGCTTTAATTATTAGCAATTTTGAACATGCACTCATCCAAATTAAGTACATGGACCCAAGTTAGGCAAAATATGACCACTTTAAAAGATCTTTTACCAAAGACAGAGGAGGTTTGATGAGTTACTAGCACAGTGAACCTGTGAGACTCAAAGTCACAGCCTCTGACATTTTTTCGATTCTGTAGAGGACATACAGAATCCTCTAATGCCACCCGTGTGTGCATACTCCTTCAGAGTGGTATGTAAAAATACAGTAAATGATCCTTTTGACCCAAATTATATAACCAAAAAGTACCAATTTGGCCTGAGATATCTGAAAGTGGACAAAGATACCAGTAAAGGTTTTGCACACTCTGGGGGTCACTGTATTTGAGCAAGTAAAAGTAGGATGCCATATATACTGACTAAGATCAACTTAATGCCTTAAACCAACACTACATAGTTTTTCCACTCTAATATAGTATTTCTAGAGTCATTGTGATGGTACATCAGCTTACAACAGGTTGAATGACACTGTCATGTCTGTCATGGTCTGAAGGGGTCTGTATCGCCTTCACTGGCACAGTGTAACTTTGATGTGGATGGTAGGAACACTTCCACACTAAAAAACTACATTTTTTTTCTACTTTGGCTGCTTTACGGCATACGTCACTTCACCCTCGAGGTGAAAGCTAAACGTTGGGAAAAGGAGAATATAAAGCGTTTTTTGAATTTTTAAAACAGATGAACAGAGTTTAGTTTAAAGTAAATATGCACTTATTTTCCTAATGGAAATAGGAACCTCTGGCTCACACTCCTGCATAGTGGGTGGCGGTAATGCTCCTCTGACGTTGGATGCCACCCGCTGTTAAACAAGAAGAAGAAGAAAGCTAAATGTAGCTTTGTTATCATGGCGGAAGCAATGAAAAACCCAAAGAAAAGAAATGTTTTGTTGGAGGAGACGAAAAAAAGAAAGCCGGAAAGTAACAAGCTAAATGCCCGGACAGGGATAAACTTTGGCCCCGAAGTCAATCGCTGGCGTGAGCTGAAAGGCGAGGAGGGATGTCTGATCGATGCTGATTTTACCCTGTTATTGTTGGACTTGTAAGTACATGATGATTTATTTGAATAGAAACATGATCAGACTGGACCTTATCAGTCCACATGGTTTATTTGTCTCTTGGGAAGTCCTGTCAGCTCGCTTCTCCTCCTCTGTATGTCAACAAACGCATGTTGATATGCGACAGTGCAGTTACACTCAACGACCATAGAGGCCCCTAGAGAGCTGAAAGCCAGAATCTTGCTTAGTGCTGCTTTAATAATATGAGCTCCTGCACAGTGCCTTAATATCAAAAATACATTGGTAATGTTCTGGTAACCAAAATCTGCCCAAGTGGTGGTCAAGTTCAGACAGTTTGTGGGACTTTTCCTGCAACAATTGGTGGATTTAATCCTCTATTAAGCATCTGCCTTTTGAAATATATGCTTTTTTAAAAAAAATCATTTTCTACTTTTCACTCCAATTTTGATCTATAAACTATGTTTCATTGTTTTGAAACATACAATGCTGGAAGTTGAAGAGAAAATTTTGGTAACCTCATGATGCTAAATGTAATCAAAACCATTTCTGGTTCAGTGTTTTCAATGAAAAACTAACTGAACTTCAGCATTATTATTTGCCTCAGACATATTTATTCAAGCAGCTCTACAGTTCAAGTTTATAAAATCAAATGAATCTTCTTCATTACCAGCAGAATAAATTTGCAATTGACACGTGCAGATTGCACTTGCAGCATGTTGACCTGCTCATGCTCACATCTGTGAGCTGTCAGATGTTTTAACAGCAAGTTTGAGATGAACAAACAGAAACTGGGGACTGTTTGTTAAAGCACATCTGTGAATTGGTTGTAATAATGAGCAGAGAGGCCTCTTTGTTTGCTAATCTGTAGGAGTAAATGCACGTCTGCTGCTTGATAATATTAAAACTTGTTGTTTTTAAATTTCCTCTTAATGAAAAAAAACTTAAAGGCTGTGTATGGTAATTGTCTCTCGACAGAAGCGTTGTTTTTGTTTAATACATATATTTTTTTCCCTCTGAACAGAATAAATGAAAGTGACAAAATAGAATTAATCTTCTTGATAAATGTGATTTCCTAACAAATAACACCCACAACAACTCTGACAGACTGTGTTATCTGCCAGCTTTTCAATTATTCATCATGTCGCTGCATTAACCCCTAACTGGGCAGACATGTAGTGGTTTTGAAAATTATTTGCTTTTTTTAATGCTGAGTAAACATTAGGACCCACCAACCCTATTACATGGAGGTCAAACCCCAATTTCTCAAAAACCTGAACATCTAAAATTGATTTCAGTCAGACAGCTCGCATTTGTATTGTTTAGGTTTGGTTTCTCAGCTCTGACCTCATCACTCTTGACAGCATTTATTTTATATGCAGATTTGAGGAGTGATGTTATATTAACACAAAATTTCCTGATGAAGCCAACAGATGGAGTGTCGGAGGGTCAAAAGTAAGAGGGCAGTACTGATGCAGGCAGTGCCGCAAAGATGGGTGCAGGAAATAAACAGGAAATCTTAGAGCTTAAATAGCCTTTTAATTGGTTGAACATTCATCAGATGGATACATGATGATGGATGTCAGTTTTAAAAACAGTGCAGCTAGTAGTAGTTTTGTCACATATGGTTGTACATGCAGCAGACACAGTTTTAATCTTTGAATAAAAAGCAGTTTTTAACAGTAAACTGAACACCTTCTTGTTTGTATTCCTCTTTAGCCATGGTTCTCTCATTTGCAAACATCTTGAGCAGAGACAATAAAAAGCTTCAATTTGCACTTCTTCCCAAGGATGAGGGTCTGTCTTTTTAACATGGGTACACCTGTGAAATGATCAATAAAACACTATTAAAAGTGAAATACAGGAATAACCTGTATTTTACTTCTTATCTAATATAGTCTAAAGGCATAAAACCCTCATTTATTTGTGAGTGATTATTACTGCATATTTAAACTCTGATTCTGTGATTGTATTAGATTTTTAAAGAACTAAAGAGCAAATCTTATTTAAATCTCAAGCAGTAAAGAAGAGGCTGCAGATCTAATCAGAGCAGTTGGTGCATCCAGAAGCATCCAATAAAAGTCAATGTGTGATTTGTAGGTCTATTATGCTGCATGCACATGTATGTTGGATCAACATTTGATGCATTTCTGTTGCACGGTTTAATGTGCACAGATGTCAGTGTGTCGCTTGGCTGTCTTCTTCTATGATGTACACTGAAGGGTTCAAAATAAGGCTGGGCAACATTTCAGGGTATCAGAAACACTGATGCATATCAGATGACATATAGGGTAACACAATATCATTTTTTTAACTATGACTCTGATTTTTAAACAAAAATAATACATGCCAGGACTAATGCTCTGGAAAGACATTTTTTGCAGTAAGACCATTTCTAAAGGCGCACTTTTGGCTCTTCACTAACAATTGAGCATCATTTGAACACCACAGCCACCTGAGTGCTGTTGCTGACTATGTTCATCCCTTTATGACCAGTGTACCCATCTTCTGATGGCTGCTCCCTGCAGGATTAAATGCTATGTAACAAAGCCCATATCATCTCAAACTGGTTTCCTGAACATGACAGTGACTTCCTGGTGTACCAGTGACCCCCACAGGCCTTGAAACTTACTGTCTCAAGATGATTATTGATGGCAAGCATGTTTTTAAATAACTTAACGCAATATAGAAGGCACTTATAATGTCTATACATGTCCACAGTATTCAAAGTAAAGTAAGGCGGCAGTATTTCTGTGTGCTAAAATGATACTCCAAGAGTAATGGTAAATCTTTGACGTTGGTCATAAATGCTTGCAGGACTGTTTGCGATTTAGACGTAATCCTTGACTCTCTGCTTAGTCCCAGATTTTATTATACAAACTATCTAGTTGTGTGCTCTAATGTTTGTATATATTAACTCTATCATGATTGATTTTGTGCTGTTATAAATTTCAAGATTTCATATACAGTTCAGTTTTGGTGGCATTTTTGCATTACACCCCAAGCTCCTGTTCTAATGTCATGACATTAAAAACAGTATTGTCTCATAGATTCACAGGTTCATCTCATCTTTTTGACTCAATTTGATACAAAAATTCCACAACAATCTCAATCCCGAACTGCACCCTTGGGATGAGGTGGGATGAGAGAGTGTCATCATGGATGTTCAGCCAACAATGCAAATGCAAGATGCTGTCATGTCAGTATATTGAATCTTTGCCACAAAGTTTTAAGGCAGTTCTGAAGTCAAAGGGGGTCCAACCCAGTACTAGAAAGGTGTACCTTTTGAAGTGACCTTTTTTTAAGATATACACTCTTGCCATTTAGCAAAATAATATCGAGTTACGGCTAAAAACTGATAAATTAAATTTATTCAGCAATGTACATTTGAATGTGACAGGTCACAATTTTAAAACAAGGTTAATTCATATATGAAATAACAAAAGAAATAATTCCCTCCATCCGCTTCAATTTATTGACAGCAGAACCCTTAAAGTTTTTGTTAAAAAACTATATTTGCAGCTCTGTGACTGCATTATTGTACACTAGAGCTGCTCGATCATGGTAAAAATCATAATCACAATTATTTTAACAGATATTGAGATCACGCTTATGAAACAGGAATACTCACTAATTTTAAAACATACACCACATGCTTTCATTGAACATTTATTCTTCTGACACTGTCATTTTGACCATTAAAGAACAGGCAGTGCATAGAATTATACTTGCAAAAATGCAACTACCTCAAAATAATGCTAATTATAATAATGGGAAAAGAAAACAAAAGGTCTACATGTCATGTGAAGCAGTCATCTCTTAATCTTGATTGCTCTGTTTTCATAGTTGTGGAAGGCAGTAATTGTAATTGAGATTGAAACTTGGTTCATTACCCAGCTCGATAATCAGCAGAGTATACTTAAAAATCTGCATTAGTTCTTGTACTGTTGTAAGTTATGGCTTCACAAACTCCTGGACTTGCCTCTGGTGTGCCTCGCCACACCATTTGAAAACCAGTGGTTGATACTGCCCAACCTATGCAGATGTCACTGTGCCCCCCTGCTGTGTCTTCTTCTGCTGTGTCTTTTTCCAACAGTTTAAAGTCATCTCATTTTACAGAAGTATCCGCACCAGGCTTTAGACCCCGACCATCACTTCACTCCTTACTCTCCATCTCTTTGTCTCTCTGCAGTCAAGGTCAAATCAAATTGGATCGTACCCTCCCCGGTGTTTCCCTTTGCTTGTGGCTCTTAGTGTGTGTATGTGTTTGTGTGTGTGTGTGCATATGCACCCATGTATGAATAACGTCTGCCTGTGTGTCAGCCTCGCATCCGTGACTGTGCATGAGCCTCTAACTTTGTCCATAAGTGCGAGTGCGAGCGTGGACTGAATACATCTGCTCACTTCTGTGTGTGTGTGTGCATGTGTGAGTCATAGACTGTAGTGTCTGCGTGTGTGATGTGTTATTGTGTACGTGTGTGGGCCCCTGAACAGTGACTCTGCTGCCTGACCCCGTCTCTGTGCAGCTTGCTGTCATTAAAGCCCACCAGGTCCCAGAGGAACAGCTCTGATGTGTGTGTTCATGTATGTGAGAGTCCATAGAAGAGCTGTTATATGTCTGTATGGACTATGAGGACACACCAGTGTCTGATCTTTCTGTGCTGCTCTGACTCCAAATATGAGACGTGTTTGTTTTCATGTGTATATTTGCGTCATTTGTATTGGTGTTTATGTGTGTGAATGTGTGTGGGTTTTTCAGCATCTTTTTCTGAGAATTTGTCTTTATTGTGAGGTCACTTTTTAGCTATCTGACAGATTGTCCATCATTTTCTAAAATGGTGGAGGTCTCTGAGCAGTTCTAGGATTTGAAATGTTTTTAATACATTTTTTTCAGTATTATTTTAATGTATCATTATGCGATGAACTGTACATCTGAGGGCAAGTTGAAAGAAAATGAAATCAACTGGATAAAAAAATAAATGTATTAATTTTTTTTGGGTACTTTCAGCTCATACAGATGTGAAAGGGACTGGAGACGACAGTTGAAGTATCCTCATCAAGAAAAAGGAAAGTAAAGGAATAAAGAAAACCTGAAACTGATGATTCTTTTTTACTTTTACCCTTGTTTGTTTCCATCATTTCTCCATTTGTTTGTCCACCCATTTGTTTGTCTTTCTGTCTGATTGTGAGCAAGATAACTCAAAATGTTCTCAATGGATTTTGATGACATTTTCAGTGGATGTTGGTCATGGCGTAAGGAAGAAGTGATTCGATTTTGGTGGTGTTCTGAACACGCATCAATTCAAAAAGTCTGCTAACAATGTCAGAGATGCCGTTGCAGAGGTTTGTGCTCTCTGAGCACTTCCAGTTTAACCATTTTTTTCCTCAGATTGCACAATAAAAGGACAAAACAGCTATAATATCCTCATCTCTGACAGATATTGTACCATGACTTTTTAATTATTCAGTCTGTATTATGTCATTATTACTTTTGTCTTTTTTTCTTTTTCTGTCTTGTTTTTCTTTTGATGACACTGTTGTTGTGTTTCTTACAATTATTATTGTTATTATTATTATTATTATTTGTAGTATTTGTTGTAGTATTGTTTTTTTTTTTTAATTATTTTTATTATCATTATTGTTGTTTTATTTATCAGGTTGGTTAGTATACAGTTATGATGTTGCCAAAGCATTACACACAGTTAAAATATAACTTAGGCTGTCAGTAACTGAATAATCATACTTCTTCTGTCTCTTTCCTTCTTTCTTTAACTTGATTTTTTTCTTTCTTTTCTTTTCTTTTCTTTTCCCTCTCCTTGACTATACCCATTTCCCATTCTAATTTTCCAATTTCTTTTTCTTTTTTGACCGCTTGTATTTTTTCTATCTCCCTCTCTTTTTCTGGCTCATCTCTTCTTCAAAATTTATTTGGATTTTTCTTCCTCTCACTCTCTTAAGTCCTTTCTCTTTTCCCTTTTCTGTTCATAATGTTTCTACCCTTTTAGCATTTCTTTCTTTTCCTTTTATTTCCATCTCTATGTCTCCCCTGTCTTTATCTATTCCCTCTCTCTCTATTTCTTTATACTTGTCTTCCTCCCCCTCGCTCTCCTTATTCTCTCTCTCTGTCTTTAACTGATCTGATTGGAGATGTAAATGACCTCTTATTAATCTTGATTCCAGTGAGTGGGGCCTCTTCTTCCGTGGAAATCAATCATCTGTGTGTGTGTATGCGTGTGTTTTTCTGTGTGTATGAGACACTGCTGCCTCCTTCTCTGCCGTACAATAGCGATCTTTAAACAGAGCGGCTCACGTACACGTCGCTTTCACACAAAGGCAGTTATGAAATTACTAGCTTAAACTAACAGCGCTCGTGTTGGATGACAGAGTGTGTAAATGCGCAGCCATTAAACAGGGAATGGCTCCTGCCCGGCCTCCATAATGGGCTGTAGGTACAGTTAGTGTACATTAGCAGGGGGGAGGGAGGGACAGTGCGCCCTCTTATGTGAGCCTGGTGGCCTTTAATCATGGCGGTAAGGGGGCTGAAGAGGATCAGGGGGAGGGTTCATGCTGAAACATGGCTGCATTGTTGAGTTTTCCATGTCATTTGTTAAAATTAAATCAGAGGAGAGCTAGAGGGGCGAATTATGCAGCTAAAAATCTATAATGTATCATGTACAATCAATGTCCCGGATTCTCTTACAGTAATGGCCTCTGTGCGATTCTTTTACTGGCATTTGTTGGTGCCCACACAGCTAAAATAAGCATGATTTATTCATTTGCAGGATACCTTTCTTTTGTCTGTAGAAAATCCAGTTTGAAACTCGCATTTCCATATGTGGGAGTAGCTCAACTTGTCTTGACATGACTCAGTTTGATATTCATAGGGATGTGAATCAAGGACTGGTTTCAGTTAAAAAACTGTTCCAACTATACTCTTCAAAAACAGTTTTGAAATGTTATTGCAATTATCTCTCCCCTTGAATAATACCAATCAGTACTTCTTTCATTCCTGATTAGTCACCTTTACTACAAGGTACAACTTATAAGGATCATGCATTCATGGAATGAGCAGCACAGCTAAACATGTGGGAATTTGCCAAAATGCCCTGCAACTTGTGTTCTGGCATGCAGAGTGGAAGAATTATTTGTAGTCAGCCCTGATACCATTTTCAAACTTTGGACCAATTTCTGTGAGAATGGTGAAGTCAAAGATAGCCTGCGAAGGTGCATACCAGGAAGACAACACCCCAAGAAGACCAGTTCCTTACGCTTGCTTCACTGAGGAGCCTTAGGCCGCTTTCCCACTAAAATTAGCATGTAAATGCGGGTAAACTGGCTAACAATCGGCAAGTGACTCCTTTCCCACTGCCAGCAGACCCGGGTCTAATCGGCAGCAGACGAGCTGCGTGGCTGTTTTTTCCCCCTCTGGTGCGTCAAGCTGATGTCATCATCATGGTGATGACATCATCAGCGCGATGAAACAAAGCCATGTTAACAATGGAAAGGAGCATGGAAGCCATGGACACGTTGGTCAACTGTTTTCTGTACTGTGTACTTTTGTCCCTTTTTCAAAATGTAGAAACTCAGCACAGACTGAACAACATTTGAGCGCTGATGATACGAAGGCAGATGGAATTTGTTGCTGAGATGGCAAGGAGTCACAGAAGTTACAGCTGGAGGAAACGGGCCCAATATTATGCTGTAGGCACATTACGCCAACGTCATCCCGTAAATTAGCGCATTCACCTGGTTGTGACGTTCCCACTGGGAGCTGATAAAAACCCGTATTGCTTGCAAGGTCAGTCGACACGGGTCTAAGGAGCCGATTGTTACAGTGTTTAAATGGGTTTTTCAGCCAGTGGGAAAGGGGTATAAGTCTTTAGAGGGGATTTTGGCAAATTTTTAGGTGGCATTACACACATCTATAGCTGTCTGGCTCATTCCATGAATTTGTTGCATCACATTGAAAAGGTGACTAATCAGGCTTTACAACAATACAAAATACAATAACAATAGGTATTATTAAAGGGGAGAAATAATCAACCGAATAATCATTCCAACCTTTTTTGAGGAGTATATTTAGAGTAATGAACATCAGGCTTTGGAGTTTCCTTTTCAGTTCCTTCATTCAGTTTTGTGTGTCTTGTAAAACAGGCATGAGCCGCAGTCAGCATGACAAGAAAACAAAGGAGTTGAGATAGAATTCATGGCGGCTAGGAGACTGAAGCAGTCTACAGTGTTGAGTTAAGTTTATACAAAATGATGAACTGGGTGGCCTGCATGGTACCACACCAGGTTAGCACTTGTGCCTTGTGGCAAGAAAGTTGCTGGGTTGACTCCCTGAGTCAGTCACAGCCTTTCCGTGTGGAATTTAAGGACCCCCTTGAAAATGAGATGCTACATCTCAAGGGGCTATCCTTTAATAAATTCAAATAAATAAATAAATTCACATGTTCTCCCTGTGCATGTGTGGGTTTTTCTCTAGGTAGTCCTGTTTCCTCCCACAGACCAACAACATGCCCCGTAGTTTGATTGGTGGCTCTAAATTGTAATAAATGTATGAATGATTGTCTGTCTCTTGTTCTCAGCCCTGTGATTGGTTGGCGACTGGTCCAGTATGTAACAGATCTCTTGTCCATGTCAGCTGGGATAGGCTCTAGCCACCTACAGTCCAAAAGGGACTAGTGGTGTAAATTTTTCATAATGCTAATAGGTGCAAAAATGCAATGTCTTTGACTCAAGGTTTTTTTTAGACAAGACGTGATTTTTTTGCATGAATAATTTGCATAGGAAGTATATATATATTTTGATCTATAGTCAATGCAAGCTTTCACACCATAAACGTGATGTGAAAAAATAGCTGCTTTTTTCACATCACAGTCCATTTTTCAAAGGTTTTGCATCTGGTAAACCCACATCTGACCAATGAAAGCACTCTTTGTTAGCTGGAATGTTACAGTCAGTCAAAACATTAAACATGTTTGCTTGTATCTCAGCAGCCGATTTCAATGTTTGCTTGTATCTCAGAAGCCAATTTTAACTGACCCAAGACATAAAAATGACAAGTATGATGAATTTAATGATAAAATATTGAAGATGATAGTGTTGTAACTGAAGTATGATCAAGCTTCTACTGTTGTCAACAGTTGGTCCTGAGGTGGCTTTGGTACAGTTTCATCTCCTGAATGAAAGGCTGAAATGCAGTTCTTCTCTCCTTTTTAACATCAGATATGTCCATTGTTTCTTTTTAGTTATTATCATCTTTAGGTCATAGTTATTTGGTGTAAAGTATGTTTTAACTTTTTCATTGGTTTGTCTTCGTGATCTCCAGCATACAGCAACAACATGCTGAGACATTTGTCGATGCAGCAATGGACGAAACTTGGATTTCAAAGGTGTGGGGGACACATGTGGCTTGAGTACTGATGTGTGTGTGTGTGTGTGTGTGTGTGTGTGTGTGTGTGTGTGTGTGTGTCAAAGTCTGCCTCTGCTTCTGTACCTTCCCCAGCCTCTCTACTATCTGTAACCTGATAAAAAATGGGGTACAACAGTCAATGATTTTGATGGTACAGTTATAGTCTAAAGAAACAACTCCATATGGCTGTAAAAAATGACATTTGTAATCAGAGATTTTATTTTTTTTACTGTTGCTGCTGTTCAACACAGAAATAATATGTGCAAATAATAAATAAAATAATGAAAAGTGTATCTCTTAGGCATTAAATGGAAGCCTTTTAAACTCTAAATCTTTGCATTGATGAGGCTCTACAACTGTTGAGATTAATAACAATAATAATAAGAACGAGAAGAGGAAGAAGAAGGAGGAGGAGAGGAAAGGAAGAGAAGGAGGAGAAAAACGGGGTAGGAGAAGAAGAAAATTTACAAGATAATTGAGAGCTTTGTAATTGATGAGGAGGATCTTGAAGTGGATTGGAAGCCAGTGAAGGTGCTGCAGGTTTGGTGTAATGCTTTCCTGACACTCTGACTTCTAAAGAAGCCTCTTATGTCGACTTTTCTTTTTCTCGACATCCTGGCTGCGCCTAATTACCAAACACAGAGACACGCAGATTCAATCGTCAGTGTAGGCTAAATGAAACCTCTGATATATTACAATGTGACCGAGGCAGAATGAATGTCGCCTTCCTAAAAACTTATAGTGGTGAATGGCGATTTGCACGGACTCTGATAACAAAGCATCAGTACGGCGGGTGATGGAGTGACTGACAGCAGGGATAATCACACAGGAAGCGGCAGAGTCAATCAGGGAGCTTGTGGGCGGTCCAAACTGAGGGAAACAGTCTTCAGCTTGAGCGGCCGTTTGGTTCTAGTGCAAGATGTGTATCGGGCTGTAGCGGAATGTAACATTGTTTTCAGAGGTTAAAACTGCTGGGGACTGAAACAGGCTTTTGAAAAATGGGTGGGGGACATGTCCCCTGTGCCCCCCCCCCCCAAATTACGTCAGTGGATGCAGTACAGTATTAAATATCACTTGTTTGACATTGTTCATACAAAAAAAAAAAACGTACAAAAAATCATCAGGGACTTGTGAGGTATTTGTCAATGGCATTGGCATCAATAAAGTCTTATCAGCATCATTCCCTAAAAATCAACATCCCTTAAAGCAAGAAGAAGTGGGAGCCACGAGTGAGACAACAGCAGAAAGTGGCTGAAAAAAGAGTAGCATAGATGCTTACAGCTTCAGTGGCAGCTTTGTCAGATCTGGACCACAATTCTTTATTAAACTAACAAGCAAACAAGAACACTGAAAGCATTTCTCGAAAGACGGAATATTTTTGTTCCACTTCTGACATGCTTTGCCGGGTCCGTTCTCACATTTTGTGTGGCTCAGGTTTTGTACCTCACACCACCACAGTAGCACCACCTACTACATGATCTATTGGCCTGCAATAAATGCTATTGACAGAAAGATTGTCCAATCGGCTGCTGGATACGCTATATAAAGGTTCTGCGGGCTGTTGCCCAGTTGGACAAGTGAAATATGTTGAACAGTCCATCTGGTGTTTCATGTTAGTACCTTGCAACTTGACTCTTTAACTTTTCATCTTTTCGCTAACTTGGCACCCTCTGATTGCCCAAAAATGCATATTGTTTTTCAGAGGTAGGCACAACAACACTATTTGTGTTTTATGATTTTGCAGTCACACCCAGAGACCTTCAGTGAGTGCCAAAGCATATTACACCATCATTTCTACTGCTCTCTGTGTTTTGCTGATCAACTGTCACTCCAAGAAAACTCTCAGCTACATCACTAAGAACTGTTTTTCAGATAATCTAATACAGCAGCTGAACTGTTTCTGTAAGAGATATTTTACCCGCTGATGGTTTCAGATGTCTTGAGAAACTATTTTACTGAACTTGTCATGGCAGGATGAATCATTATCGTTATCCACCTTGATCTAGAATGAAATGGCACAAATGACATACATCACATCCTTTTACATTATTACGTTTCCTATCAACACAAAGCTTCAGAATTTACATCATGAATATAATCAGCTGGACACTTCCTTAGATAAGTCTGCACCTTTTCTTCTCCCTCGCTAGCATGTATCTGAGCTCTACCTACCTCTTAGTCCATCTTCTCTCGTCCTACATTTTTCTTCCTCTTTTCTCAAACAGGATTTACTTTGCTATGGCTATGATTTTACATTCGTACACCTATATTTTAACTTTTATCTGCCTGTGAATTTGTGTTGGCGCCTGTAAATGAAGTTCAGCTCATCAAGTCTTCTTCTCATCCTCTGTTGAAGATTGACTGAGGATGTAATTCTTTGATACTTATCAGTAAGAGCCAGATAAAAGAGAAGCAGAAAAGTAAAAAAAAAAAAAAAGTCATATTATCAACCAGTCGATCATTAGCACGCTGCAGATCAGTATGCTAATATGCTCAGTGGCACATGAGGAGCTTTAATTAGGCTAATGAGAAACAGCATTCAGCTGATATCAAAGTAATGACACATGCGGACACGCCTGGACATCTAAATAGAATATTTCATCTCTTTAAAAATGAGCTTTTCACATTCAATTACTCTCTATTATGTGCTTGATAAACGTGCCCTGCAGTTGGCTTCTCTGTGAGAGTAAACATAAAAAAGAATGAGGAGTAAGGGGAACATGGAGATTTGTGTGCCTGTTAAATCAAAAAGGACGCCAACTAGCCCACAACATGGCACCTCATCTATTGCATCCTTCTTCAATCACTTTGGGACATCATTTTAGAATGTGCAAATAGTCATTAATAACTGCAAAAATTAAGATTTCATACAGCTGTCATATCAGTTTAAAAGTATATTTTCATCCATCATTTTTACCACTACATGGTTGTTAGAGATTAAACTAGCGACCTAAAAGCATCTAAAACAAGGGTCTCAAACTCAAACTCACTTGAGTGGGGGTCACTTTCAGTCCTGCCATCTTAGAGGAGGGCTGCATCAACTTTGAGTGTCTTTTTTATTTTATCTAAAATACTTATTTTTTCTGAAGAAAAAAGTGCAGGGTTGTACTCAAACTTTTGTTTTAACTGCTGATTCAAATAAAAACACTATAATAAAACATTTATTTATCAATGGCTGTCTTTTTTTAATAAATAAATGCACCAGCTCCTCTCACTCATTGAACTATATGAAAGAGCATTGTTCATCAGTCAGGGTCTGTCTAGTGATCAGAAATCTTAATTATTTAGTTCACACTGTTAAGTAGAACTTTGAAAAGAACATTTTTGTGGTTTTACTTCATTTTTACCACAATAAATTAAAAAGGAGATTACTGGAGAAAATCTTTTCCATCAACATCTGTATGACATCTTTATGGCATCCCGCAGAGCTACAGCTCATTGCTAGTCTAGACTTGTCGTCTTGTACGCTGAAATACACTAATTTTCAACATAAATAAAGGAAAGATGTCTAATTTGTGCATATGTGACAATACAGCATAACTGGACATTTATCTCCAATCCAAATAATTAGTTGGTGATCTGTTTAATAGATTCTTCACCATTTCTGAGAGGGGGCTCACACTAACAAGGGACAGGGGGAGGAGGTGTGTGATGCATGATGCACCCAGAAACTGAGTGCTGCTTCTGTCATATAGGACACAACAACTTTGAGTGAGGAGTTTGTTGTCCATAAAAGTGTAAAATATCATAAAATCAGTAGGAGATGCTGCTAACATGATTATCTAAAATACGTACACTCAGCTCGGTGAGGCCTAATAAAACACGACTTTACAGGTCAAAATATGTGACACCCTTCACAAAATGTCTCAGCCACCCCCATAATTTAATCACTCACCAGACAGGAGCTCTAAGGATAAGATCTTCTTTTTGGCTTTGCAGGAAAGATTTCACTGAAGCTTTGCTGGAGTTTGGCTTACTTTCCCCTCTCCTCTCCCTGACATCATCCTTGTGTCTAATCCAGTGACAGTTTTTGAGGTTATATTCCTTAAAAACAGCAATGTTTTCCTTGAACTTCAGGCCGGAAGTTCCACTTTAGTCCAAAAAAATACAGCATTTTCCATCTTTCTTGAAATTGTCCACATTCTTTATCTACTTCACTTTTGACAGGAAACAGTGGTCTAACAGGCGCACGAGGGCTGACCTGCAGACGAGTGTCTCCCTTAAAAAGGGGGAAGGTGGGCTGGAAGTTTGAGACCCTTGACGTAAAAGGTGTTTGCTTACAACCATTTGATACAAAAGAAGACAAGCGCGCCATATGTAAAACACAAGGGGCTTTTAATCAAATAGTAACTAAGATTATGTGCTTAAGTGCTGTCAGCCTTGCCCATCTCTGCTGTTTACATTTTTTTTCAATCTCTTTCAGAGTTTAACTAATGTGAAACTTCTCAGTTTGGAGTTTAGGAGAAGCTGTGAAAACAGAATGCACAGATGATGGCGGATAATTATCATAGTCCGTCACATTCAAGCAGCAGAAACATAGAAAAGATACAGTAGCAGGTCCCCCTTTCTTAGGCAGTTTTGACATGTATTGTTCCTAATGTAACGATAACCATATTGTTTCAAGTACCTCTGACTCAGACCATAACAAATATGAGAATTAGGGATTCATTTGCATTTGAAAGCTATTAGAAATATTTGAGATATAATAAATACCAAACTCTAAATATTTGTAACATATGACCAGTCATTTGTGAATAGTTTAGACCAGTGTTCCCAGCCTCCTTGTATCACTAACATTTTTCATGGACAACAATATAGTCATGGACCCGACTGCCCATGTTCTACATGAATAATGAAACTCACCACAATGGAGGAAGTCATGAGCTTGTTCAACTGAGAAGCAAGATGAAACATGATCAATCTATTGATGCAGTCAGTTACCATGTAAACTGGTGACTTTCAGTTGTGTGTGTGTGTGTGGTTCAGGAAGCTTTTTCATCTGATGAAGAAAAACTGAAATTATTATCAAATTAAAAACAAAGAGACATTCAGGTTGACTTGCTCTGTTCTCAGCAGATGTTGATGCAACATCATGTAGGTGCACAGTAAGTGTTATGTCTTAGTGAGAGGAGAATATAGTTTGATAAAGTGCATTTGGTGCTTGTGTATGCATTTGGTGTGTGTTCCTCCCATTTGTCATTGGTCTGAACTGATCTGATGTTTCTATTGATTATTACTATGCATTTAATCACTTTTGACCTCTGAACTGTCTCCCTCCATGTCAGAAAGTTGCATGTGGTCTGAATGTCCTTGTGTGTCCTTGGTGTCCTCCAGAGACAGAGGCAGAGCTCAACAACTTCAGCTACAGGTGGACAAGGATGCAATCACAAAGTTTGAAGAGCAGGCTTATATCAGGCCTTAATATTATTTATTACTGAGAGTAGTGTAAGTCACTGTATGCCCCACTGTGTGATCCAACTTGTAGAGGGAAAAGACAAAAAGTCTCAGAATTCTCCAGCAACTCGACTGATACATAGTCAGATGTACTTGCTTATCAGCTGGAAAAGTACCGAAATGAAATGATAAACAGTAGGTTCTTCTC
This sequence comes from Cetoscarus ocellatus, assembly GCA_037902135.1. Classification (NCBI taxonomy): domain Eukaryota; kingdom Metazoa; phylum Chordata; class Actinopteri; order Labriformes; family Labridae; genus Cetoscarus; species Cetoscarus ocellatus. Next base: position 1,088,732 of record JBAMNC010000650.1, read on the forward strand.
AGACCTTACTTTTTTGCATCCCACCTGTGACACTGACAGAGAGCAGATACTGTATGTGCATGTTTGCATGGTCATGCCAAACAGACTGATGTACAAGAACCCTACACCTTGATGACCTTTAGTCTGGTACTGGTTTTTGGCCTAATGGTTAAATAAACATGATTTAGACAACAGACGGGAAAAATGCAGGCAAATGCGACCTTCTCTTTTGATCTCTGTGGCACGCAGGATCATTTCAAGTTCAATAATTTTCAAATATAAAGAAATAATGACATCTGCCATGAAATAAGAAATAAAATCACATCTATAAAAAGAGGAGATGCACAATATTTGATTTTTGCCAACATCCGATATTGTGACATTTCAAAACATATTATCGCTGATATCAATATTGATACCAATTTTTGTCAAGAGCACTAAGTCTCTACTTTATCAGAGCTGACCTTTTCCTTTCATGGTTAAAATCTATCAGTGTTAGAAACAGATATGAAGCAAGGAAACAGTATTTTCCTCTTCAAAAATATATGCTTTTGAATGATAAATCTTGACATTTAGTGGTGATGAGGTAAACATCATGGTGCCGTTGTATATTTTGACAATATTATTGCTAATATTGGGATACTTTTTGGCCAATTTTTATGGTCAAAATATCGGCTGTAAATATCTGGAATTTTTTTCTTATATCTGCCAGTACAGAAAATCAACTTTTTAGGCAAGTGTATATTGAAACCAATATTGGTCCAACTTGGTCCGATAATATACTGCATCCTAAATAATGAGCTTTGATTGTTGAATACATGTACCTGTTTTTAACAAATTTAAGGTGTAACTGACATCATTGTTTAAATCTTGTGTTATTGTACTTAGTAAATATAAAAAAAATGTTAAATTATGAGCGTCTTCAAGTTTTTCGTGTGGCCCTCTGACTGTGGATTACATTAATGTGGCCCCTCGATCATGGAAGATGCTCTGATTTAGATATTAAAAGAAATAACATTATTTTGTCCTAATTAGACCTATTTCATGAAATATTTAAAGATACAATGATTGCGTAAACATTTTTTTTATACTTAGTATTGTCAAAGAGAATGGGGCTTGTTTCAAAGTTAGAACTATCACACAGTGTTTCTAATCCTGTCATGTTTTATGTGTAAGCATTAAGCTAACTATCTCAAATATATATACTAATCCAACTCTTAACAGTCTTTTAGATAATGGCCAACACTTCTGAAGAGTAAATTTTCTGTGGAATGTACACCCCTTCTTCCTGTGTTTCCCCCTCAGTCCACACCTCTTCTTGTCAAACACAACCTCCTAAGCAGAAACAGCAGCCATAAATTATGCAGCGCACACATAAAGAAACTATAAAGTGTGTGCAAAGTAAACATGGGATCTGGGGTTTATAGCACAACATACATTCTGCTCTTGCTCTGTTTCTCCTCGCACATCTGCCTCTCTGCTTTATCTGCACTTTTACAACCAACAGTATTATTATATGCTTGTTTTAAAGACTAAGCTGTTAGGTGCTCATGTAGTATGCAAACACAGAAAATAGAGAAAAGCCTTATGTTGCCTTCTTCTAATGCCCTACCAAACACTCACTCTCCCTCCTTTTCTCTCTCTCTCTCCTACTGTGTTCTGGGCTCTCTCTCTCTCCAACCATCTGTTCAGGGTACTTTTTTTCTGCTTAAAAGGGACTCTCCTAACCACCCATATATGTCCATTTATTATTCTCTGTGGGCTGTTCTATTCTTGTCCTGGTACAGTAGTGAGCAGGATGGACGCTCACCGATGCCTCGCCGATTTGAGCAGGAGTGAAAAAGCTTCAGCGGGTCAGCAGCAGCAGGAAAAAAAAAAAAGAAACTCACCTCTGCCAGTTTCTGTGATGAAAATATGTGGAGGAAGCAGAAAAATAGGAGAGCAGAGTGAGATATATCAAAAAGAGAGAACAGATGGTGCTAGAAAGAATTCAAATGGAGAAAATAAAGAAAGATCTGAAGGGAAATAAAGAGCGACGCAGTGAAGGAGACCCAAGTTTGCAGCCAGGTCAGGGAATAATGGTGCTGCTGCATTTTTAATAGTTGGCCACTTTGTAGTGACCCTTGTCTAATGGATTCTCAGCCTCTTAAAAGCTCCTGTCAGAGCCCTCTACCTCAAGCAGTTACACCATGGGAAATTGCTGATGGCTCCACTAGTCGCCAACGCTTCCTGATAGATGATCCGGTGATCTAATGTTGTCTGGCAGCAAACATAATTCCAGTTAGTGCGCACATGTTTTGGCAAATTATGTTTGGGGCTAAATTTACCCGCAAAAAAGAGCGAAACTAAAGCACAGATAGGGTTAGAAAATGGCTGAGACTCGCTCTGAAGTAGTGACTCTGAGATGTAGAACTCAGGTTGCGGTAAGAACCCGACAGAGACGTTATTGGTGGGATGGAAATGGAGAGACAAAGAGCATCACCTCTGACTGATGGTTATTTTAAGTGTAACTTTGTGTGAGTGTAATGCAGTGCAGACGGTCCAGCCCCAGTTCATCTAGTTAGAATAGAGAATGATTTTCCATTCAGGTGTTAAAACAGGTATCTATTTCTTTTATAATGTGGCCTTCAGCTATACTGTAAATAAAAAATGCTTAGACTTAACATCCATTTATTAATATAACAGGTGGGAACATGGTTATATATTCACTACTTTAGCAGTGTCCTTGAGGCAATGCAGCTGCATAATGACTCATTTCTTCTAAGAGTGTATTTAAAGTGGACATACACGGGTGGTTAGCAGAGTCCTTTTTAAGCAGGATAAAGAATTATGTGTATTATTATATTATATTATTACTATTACTTCACTTCACTTCTATTTATTTGTCCCCAATGGGGCAATTAGCTGTGCAGCTGTAAAGCAGCAGTAGGACACAGGAGGAGCAGAACATAGAATATACATAAAACCTTTAGCACAAATACATAAACTTAAAAAAGTGTAGCAGGCTATAATAAATCTAACTATTCAATCAATAGCATAAAACTTAATCAAGAAAGATGAATTGGGGAAAAAAGTGATAAAAATAGATAAACAATACTAAGTACAAAGTACCTAGTAGTATTAATATATGATCAGGAGTAACGAGACTTGCCCTCTAGTGTGTTCAAAGCTGGACACACTTTTGACAGTCTTACCAGATTTTGCAGATGGCTGTTTGTCCAAATAATCCTCTCGTGTGTGCTGTCAGTACAACTGTCATTCTCCAATTATTTTACAGATCTTAAGTCATAATTACCACTCCTGGCTGTGCTGCCCACTGCATTACTCTTATAAAAGCCAATCAGAGAGAGAAGGCCAGGAAATGTCATCAATCTGAAGTTCTTCTTTGATTGTCCACTGACCCTGCACTATCATTAAAGTGAAAAGGCAAAAAAAATAAAAAATAAAGAAAATAAAAAAGACAGAGCAAAACATAAGCACAATTTTTGCCTCCTTTTTAGCTGAGATCCCTTGCAAAATTGTTCTCCCATTTCTTTTGTTTTTGTTGAAAAACAGAACATGCAAAGGTGTTGAATTGGTTGAGTGAGTTGTTACCATATAGTTAACATATATTGAAGCTCTTTTTTGTAGAGCATGTGGCCTGGGTTTGGCTCTGACCTGATGCCCGTTTGCCACACGTCTCCCCATAAACTCTTCCCCCCTTTCCAAATCTATCAACTGCCTCTCTATTGTCAATAAAGGGCAAAAGCCCCCAAGAATATCTTTAAAAAATAGATAAATAACAACTTCAGCCAGTTGGGAACATTGATGGTCAGTTTGTGTTAGTAGTACAATTAGGCAACAGTTTGACAATACTGATAAAAAAAAAATACATGCAAATACAGATTATTTTCTTTTCTTTCTTTCTTTCTTTCTTTCTTGACCTGGGGTAAGACAAGTTTATTTGTATAGCACCTATCAGCAATAAGGCAATTCAAAGAGCTTCCCACAAAACATCCAAACACAATGACAAATGAAAAAGAAAAACACAACAAAATAAAACACTTAGAAAAACATGAGCTGCCCCAAAAGCACAAACCTTTAACAAGGCATTTACGACAGTGTCAGGCGAGTTATTGTCAAAAATGTGGGAATCTGTCCTACCTCACACTGTTAACAAATGCTTGTAAAATTTCTGGATCCACATCCTTACCACCAACATCCAGTCTTGTGCCATGACCAACATTCCTTGAAGATGTCATCTAAATCTGTTGAGAAGTTATTGAGTTATTAGCAAAAATGTGGAATACTGACCAATTTCATGGTGTTAACAAATCTTTGAAAAATTTCCTGGATCCACATCTTGATTCAGATCAGCAATAAAATCCAATCACTTCTTCATTTTACCATGACCAATATGCCCTGAAAACCTATCCTTGACTTTATTCTGTTGACAATCTAACACCCAAACAAATAAAATCACAAACAAACACTGGCAAAAATATAATCCCCTTGGCGAAGGAAACAAGAAGATTTGGTCATCTATAAAAGAGCTGAAATGTAGAAGATTTTTTTTGTTGGAGTCAATGCAGCCCTCCTCCTCAGCTTCAGAAATGAATAAGTCCCTGGCATACAGAAATCGTGACATACACTGCCTGGCCAAAAAAAAAAAAAAAAGTCTCCACCTGAATTTAACTAAGCAAATAAGCACGAGCCTCCTATTGGATAATGACTGCATGGGCCATTATCTTTCAGCTGGCAACAAGTTATTTAACCCCAGCTGATGCAATGAGTAGCTTCTCATTTCTTAAACAACCATGTTGAAAGACACATCCTGTGGTCGTGGAAAAGACGATCTGTTTAAGAAGAGTCAAATCATTGGCATGCCTCAAGCAGAGAAAACATCTAAGGAGATTGCAGAACCTACTAAAATTGGGTGAAGAACTGTCCAACGCATTTTTAAAAACTGGAAGGATAGTGAGGATCCATCGTCTTTGAGGAAGAAATTTGGTCAGAAGAAAATCCTGAATGATCATGACTGGCGATTTAACGTGTGGCCAACTCAAATCAAATCAAAGGAAAACAACAGTAGAACTCAGGGGTATGTTTAATAGTGAAAGTAAGAGCATTTCCACACACACAATGTGAAGGGAACTCAAGGGATTGGGATGAACACCTGTGTAGCCTTAAGAAAACCACTTATTAGTAAGGCTAACTGGAAAAGATTCCCCATAGAGAATCTTTGGGAAGTGCTGGAGAAGGCTATGTGCAGTGGCCAGACTCTCCCATCATCAATACAAGATCTTGGTGAAAAATATATGCAACATTGGATGGAAATAAATCTTGTCACATTGCAGAAACTTATCGAAACAATGCCACAGTGCATGTGTGCTGTAATCAAAGCTAAAGGCGGTCCAACAAAATATTAAGTGTGACCTTTTTTTGGTGGTGACTTTTTTTTGGCCAGGCAGTGTATCTGCAATGAAAATATGGGGACTTAATAGATTTCCATAATAATCTCAGATTTTTGAAACATGTTTAATTATTTGGAAGAAATCAAAGGTAAGATTGGTACAATGATCCTCTAAAACTCCAGCAGATGCATCAATAAATGTATTTCTTAAAAGACATGAAGTTATAAGCAAGTAGTATCAGGATAACAAATAATATTTTATTGCATTGAAAAAAACATTTCTAAATGGCTCAAATTCAGTGTTTTGCTTATCTTGTTAAGCATTACTGTTCACATATTGATCCAAATACGCTGATACAAACTGTATTTGGTCCTTAAGTTAAATTAATCAGTTCTTATGTCTCAAATTTTTGTATGAATACTATTTTTACATGACCTTTGAAAGTCTAAGTTTGGTTAGAATAAAACAATGACTATACATTTAAAAACTGCGTAAACACACTGATTGAGGTTTGTAACAGCACCATACTGTCAGCATGAACTGTTTACAAGAAAAAACACATCATAATTTATAAAATCTGGCAATGAATGGTGAAGAAATAGTAAACTATAGCGTATTGTAATTGAGAATGTGTTTCATTATATTAAGGTATGCAGGTTTTGGCAATAACCACAGATCATGTGAGGTTAAGATGTTGACCATGCAGAGAATACATTTCACATTGTCCACTTTTCTATATACTTTTTCTCCAAGCCAGAGCATTTATTCACAAAGGTTTACAGCTGTTTTTCCCCTGAATTTATTCATATTCGGTTATGTAAACTATTCTATTTTTAGCTGCAAAAATGTCTTTGGCAACAATTGAGGCAATTAGTTTGTATTCTTGCCCACATTAGTGTCACTTGTCTAACAACTCATTAGCTGATGTATGTGGGTGGGTTTTTTTTATACCAAACCTGTTGCACTGTGATCCCATCATCACACTGTTTTCACAGATAGTGGGTGTGGACACAAGACGTTAGTCCTGCTCACACATGAGCCACTGTTGTCCCCTCAATATTACACATTAATTGATTCTGCTAAATGAGGAGTTTTGATTTGCCTCATTTCTAAATAAGATTACGTATTTTCTGATCCCAGTTTTATCATAGTATACATCAAGCTTTCACCTAGTCTTCTCTAATTAATTTAACATTAATAAGGACCTCATTTCTATGCACATTTACGCAGTCATATTCATTTCACTATTCATCCTAAAACAGGGTTTTGTGAGGTAAATTAATGTTGGAGAGAATGTTTAAATTTCTATAGCTGTTGTTAGTAATACAGTGCTAAGTTGTTGAAGAAAAAAGTATAAAATATCCTATTTGACTGCCTGTTTTATATGGAAAAGGGACAATTGATCACAAGAAATAAATAATCCACATTTTCTGAATGGTTGTGCAAGTGGAAGAGGGAAAAGAGTTTTTTTTCCCTCATATTTAAAGTGTATTTTTCATTAAATATGAGCTTTACTCATGTTTTTCCTCGCTGTTGCCCATGTAGTTATGCTTTTGTCACCCTCAATATCAGTTTCTTTCACAGGGGGGCATAATGTCCATCTTACTTGACAGAGAAGGCAGAGAAGGGTCAGCATCTTTTGCTCTTACACTTGGTGGATTCTGCCAAATTCTATCCATCCATTGGAAAGGTGCAGGGATGACATATATTTGTAGGCTGACGTGACTGCAAGCCCACTAAGAGCCCATTGGATTTTTCACTGTGTATTGATCATTGCTGGTAGTAAGCTCTGGAGTGAATGAAAACATATAAATATAAAATTGTTAGATGTTTTGTTCTTTGTGATAAGCTAAACAAACAAACCCATTTCTATAATGTTTTAAGCCTAAATGTAATCAGCGAGAGTGAAAAGCCATTAGTAAACTACTGTGGAACTACAACATAGCAGTTCAACTTAAAAGCAACTACAGTATTTCCAGTGTATAACATCTTAGTAGAACATCTTGTTTGAGAGTTTCCCCATAATTGAGTGACCTGATCAAGTCGGTCCTCATGGCTGTAGCAATAGTGCATGAATAATTGATTATTAATAAACAATTAGAAATATTAGCTATAGCTTTTCGTCATACTTGTTAGCAGTTATTTAGCAACCATTGTTTTAAATATGCAACAAAAGTTTATGATTCAAAAGCAGGCAACATTAGACGCATTTTATTATTTCCCATTAAAACTTAACAATCTAATGTGAATGTGTTCACCACAAACCTTATTTCAGACAAATATGAATGAATGAATGAATGAATGAATGAATTTTATTTCAAACAAGTAGACAAAAAACTTAAAAAAGAGAAATACCTAATATCTATCTAATATCTATCCACTATATAGCAAATACTAATACATTTCAACATAGTAATTTTTATAATTCATTTGTTTATTTCCCCCATCACTCTCATATATAACACACTTCCACTTCCATATACTTGTTTATAAACAGTTTTTTGTACCTCTTTTTAAACAGATTTATATATGTGCTTTGTTTTATCTCCACATCTAAATTGTTCCATAAAGTCACCCCACAGCCCGACATGCAGAAACTTTTCATTCTTGTTCAAACCTCTTGTTTTTTCTTTTTTTTGTTGTTAAATTTAGGTTTCCTCTGAGATTATAACCTCCCCCCCTTTCTGTAAACATTGCCTGGATTTTATTTGGCAGTAGATTATTTCTTGCTTTATACATTACTAGTGCTGCTTTAAATTTGACCAAATCTATAAACTTCATTATGCCTGATTTTATAAAGAGAGGGTTTGTTTGATCTCTGTATCCGGCCTTGTTTATAGCTCTTTTTGCTCTTTTCTGTATTGTGCATATTGACTGTATAGTGCTTTTATAGTTTTTTCCCCAGACCTCCACACAGTATGACAGATATGGTAAAAACAGTGAACAGTATAGGGTGTGTAATGATTTGTGATCCTGAATGTCTTGTTTTACTCAAAATTGCAGTGCACTTTGCGAATTTTGATCGTATGTGGCTTACATGAGATTCCCGTCTTATTTTGTCGTCCAAGGTCACACCTAGAAGTTTTATTTCATCAACCTTTTCTATTTTTATAAAATCTATTTTCAGTTCCACATTGCAAACAGGATTGTTTCTTCCAAACAGCATAATTTTAGTTTTACTTAGATTTAATGATTATTTATTTCTGTCAAACCATAGTTTTAGCTTGTTTATTTCTGTTGTGATCGTGGACAAAATCTGCTGCAAATTCTCACCCAAATAAAAAATACTGGTGTCGACTGCAAATAAAACAACTTTCAGTGATTGTGACACTCTACTGATGTTGTTGATATATAATATGAATAGTTTCGATCCCAATACTGACCCCACATGTAATGGCCATAAATTTTGATTTGTGTTCTCCCATTTGCACAAACTGCTGTCTGTCTCTTAAATAACTTTCCATCCAATTCAGCCCAACCCCCCTCATACTGTACCTTTCCAGTTTATTTATAAATATGCTGTGATCAATGGCATCAAATGCTTCTTTTAGGTCTATAAATACTCCAGAAGTTATTTTTTTATTGTCTAAACAGGTTGTGATTTCTTCCATTAATTCAGTTTGTGCTAGAGATGTTGATCTGTCCGTTCTGAATCCATATTGACTATCTGTAAGCAGGTTATGTTTTTCAATAAAAATGTCCAGCCTGGCTATAAAGTTTTTCGAGTATATTAGAGAATTGTGGGAGTAAAGAAACAGGCCTGTAGATTGTGAAATGGTGTCAATCTCCGGTTTTAAACAGGGGTATCACTTTTGCTATTTTCATTTTGCTTGGAAATGTATTATCTGAAAGTGGTATTCTAAATCCCATTTACTCAGGAGGAAGTGTTAAAATGCTAAGTCACTTCCGTGTTATTGGAGTCATTCCGTCAACAATTTATACCACGTTTCCTTTAGGCGTTGTGGAAGCTGGACCTATCCCAACCAGCAATGGGCGAGAGGCAGGTACACACTGGACATTCGATCTCAGGGCCACATGGAGAGACAACCATTCACATGCACATTCACACCTGAAGACAATTTAGAGTCACCAAGTAACTCACAGGCATGTTTTTGGTCAGTGAGAGGAAACTGGAGTCCCCAGAGAAAACCTGCAAAGGCATGGGGAGAAGATGCAGACCCCACACAGAGAGGTCCTGGGTGACACAGGGAGTTGAACCAGCAACTTTTTTTCTGTGAGACATGCACACCAACCTGCTGTGGAACCTTGCTGCCCACTGTAGTAAACTGAAGCACCTAAATCTTTATTGTGATTTGGTTCAATTGGTATTGGTATTTTTAAATCTTTGATTTACAGTGCATTATGGTATTGTTGCTATGAGTGACCACTGGTTGTTCACTATTGGCTGCCATGGTCAAGGCATTACACAGTAAGGGCAATTTGAATAAATGGCATTTAGTTGCAAGTATTTCTGAGGTGTCTATTCACATTAACAGTGACATTTGTTGGTGTAGGTATGCTGTGTATTTTAGAAAAAAAATCAAGTGACAGAAGCCAAAATGAACTCAACATTGCTTGACAGTGACTTGGAGCTTATTCTAATTAAACTAAACTAAATGGGCACATCTAATTCTGTAAAGGAGATGAGAACCGGCTCCAGGACTAAATGTTCGCAACAGTAGAAACTTAAGTATACCCTCACCATTGTCATGATGTTATCCTCCTCGATATATTGTAATTTAATTCATTATTCTTGTTATTTTGCTGACTTTGGTCAAACAAAATGAGCTTTTATGATGCAAAGACAACATTGCTCAATGTTCTGACTGACTGTGCCATATGCACCAACATTGAGTGCTCTCATTGTTCAGATGTGGGCTTAACGGGTGAAGAACTTAAGACTTTACCACACTCCAAAATAATAAAAGCCCCTTTTTGTGTGGCAATGTTAAATCGGCAGTAGGTAAGCTTGTTTTGACTGCCTTTGGATTTGAAAAAAAAAAAAAAAATTACATGTGAATTATTCTCATGAAAAAGTCATGTCTGGTGTGCAAAGGTCTTAAGACATTCATGCAGAATTTAAACACCCCCTATAAAATGGCATCTTGACCATTAATCTAAAATAACTGCTGAAATCAACACTGTGTCACACACGTTACCCAGGCTGTCCTTCTTATATAGTACAGGAAATATTACAGCTTGCTTTGTGGTCACAGTCTGAAAACACTGATTTAATTGAAAACATCCATTCCTGCCACACCATTGTTATTTGCTTCCATTCTGAGCATTAGATGCATGATGTCATTATTATTGACAATAGAGGGATTTGCTCTGCACATTTCTTTTTCTCATTTAGCCCAGGATGTTGTGGTGGTGGAGGGGTGGGGGTATGAGCGTTGGTGGGCGAATGATCCTCACACCAGGGAGCAGAGGGATAATTGAAAGAATGGCCTGAGGGATTTCCCCCCCTCATATGCTGCTCCTTATCCCACTTTGCTCCCCTATATCTCTCTCTTCCCTGCCCTTTTCTTTTTATCCTCCTCCGTTGTATCTTCTCTCTCAGGAAGGAGCAGGACAGAAATAAAGGGAAATTCCACCACTGGATTTTTTTTATACCATTACTATAAATGTATTTGACCTCAAACCTAGGAAGATTTTCATTCGACCCTCTTTTTTGACTTATTCAGTCCCTTCACATTTTTATCACAAAAGGACGTTGAACGTCCTCTGAAGATCTGGACCTGTTGAAGTCAGACATTTCGTGGAGAGCAAAGGAAGCAATGAGATATCTGTTGTGGAGGGACCTCTGAAGAGAAAATGTGAATTCTGTTCAGAATTCTTTTGCTTTAAGAATTCCTAAACTCTCATGCTGACATCTTTATTGCACCATAATGTCAAGGGCCCCCAGTGGAGGATGTGCTCCGCCCAATATCAGCTGGGGTTCCAGGCAGTTGCAACCACAAAATGGATAAATATATATTTGTCAAAAAAAAAGTCTGGAATTGTATTCAGACGATTTTCCCCTATTTAAAAGTAACAATTGGTGTATAATTTATATTGTTGGAAAACCTGATGAGTCACCTCTACAACGAGGTACAACTTGTAAGGCTCGTGCACTTGTTGAATAAGTAACTCAGCTAAACGTGTGGGTTGCACCCCCAAAAAATGTGGCAAAATCCCACGCAGCTGGAAGCTGGTGTTGTGGTATGCAGGGTGGGAGCATTATTTGGTGTCAACCCTGGTACCATTGCCAAACTTAGGACCGGGTTCTGTGAGACTGGGGAAGTCAATGACAAATGCCAAGGAGACAACACCCCAAGAAGACCAGTTCCTCACCCTTGCTTTGCTAAGAAACAGTAGGCTTTCTTCCACGGGGAGAGGGGACAGCATATGGACATCTGCTCTTAGGGGTCATTTACACAACAGCAAAAACGGCTGAAAATTGATAGTTTTTGTTGCGTTTGTTCGTGAATCCTCAAACTTTTGAAACCAGGGTCCAGAGTGAAAAGTTTTGAAAACACTTTCGTATATGTCTCCGTGTAAACAGGAATCAGCGTTGTCAGGGAAAACAGTGATGCGGGGAGCATGCACAGTACTCTTTCAGATTAAGGTTGTGCGCACCAGGAACAACAACCACAGCCACCAAGCAACATGTGTGCTGCTTACTGTGCTCTGATTGTTATCGCTTCTCTAACAAAATGTGGATTTACTGCGGCAATACTCTGACCAGCGGAGATGCATTTGTTATATTCAAGATTTCTGAGTCCTTGGTGATTCTAACTGAAAAGTTTGTCTTTACCGGAAAGCATTAGTGCACAGATACATATTTTGTAACAGCGCTGTGTCACAACAAACCTACACTGCCAACTACTGCCCTGGCATGCACACTACCATGTTTTCAGTCATATTCATGGATCCGTGTGAACACGGAGCACTTTTGCAAATGCAAAGTGAAAAACTTCGCTTCTAGTGACAATGTTGTGTAAACGGGGCCTTAGGAAACATGATAGGCAAGGACTTCTCAGTGGGCAATGCTGTATCATTCTTATCCTCAAGGACATACAGTAAGATAATTCGCAAAATTCACAACACAAAAAGAAAGCGCTTCATAAATCTTTTGCAACTGATGTCACAAGTTTGTCCCACAATAACAGAAAAAGAGACATGTTACTCAAAGATACTAATTCAACTCTTTTCAATAAATTTCCTGTTAACCTTTAATCCACATATTCAGCACAGCTACTTATCTCTTGTTGTGATAATGGGGTCAAAAAAGCTTCATAAGCACATTTAAAGTACCTGCTAAGCATATTAACAAGAATAACTTACAGCAACGTCTCATTTGCAACAGAGGCACTGAATGTGCTCTTGCTCAGATTGGAGAACAGTGTTGTTACAGTTTGAAGCTCAACCCTATTTACTGATAATTTCCAATTAAGAGAGATATTGAAAAACTGGATGCCTCTTTGTGAAGGTTTTTAAATAAATATATGTTATGAGGAGCATAACATTTTAATGAAAACTGAAATAAGAGGTATTTTGCAGGACAGGTGTATTAGAAACACCTTTTCGTTGGCTCAGTGGTCACATTTCTTTTGTGGTGACTGGAATCAAACTCAGTGTCATTTTAATGGCTCATAAATACACCTCGACATCAGCTATGAGTAAAAATCCTTATGGCAAGACCGGAATGACTCGCACTGCAATAAGTGACATCATAGTAGTCACATAACTACAAACAGTCAGTTTTAGGACTTTCAGATTATCCATTTCTTTAATTGCAATCAACTGCTTAGCTTAAATAGTCAAATAAAAAGCCTCACGTTCATTTGAACAAATGCTCCACTACTACATTAGTGTGGCCTTAAACCACATTCAGGGGGGATAATGTTACTCACAAGTTTCATTTGAAAACTTTTAACGGCAAACAGACCTTTGGATTGTGATGTACAACTAAGCAGGATTCTTACACAATTATTTATTCATTACATTAATTCTGATTAACAGGAAAACGCTGAAAGTGTTATCACATATGACAATATAAATATATATTTTATCTTTGATGTCCAGTCTCTCTACATCTGTTTGTCTCCACACTGTAAATAATTGATCTCATACACACAGACACTTCTCTGATGTTTGATGTGATTTTTTTTAACTTAAACTTTAAAATATGGGATTGAAAGTACTGCAACTCAAGATCTTTACGTTTGTTCCATGTGACTGCCCTCTGTGATCCAAGGATCATTCTTTGGAATCATTTTTATTTATACAAGAGGTCCCATAAATAGGAAAATTAACTTGAATAATTTAAAATGCACTATTTTGAGACTTTAAAACAAAAAGTTATGAGTTTGAACCCTATGAATATAGATTAGATAGTACTTAGGCTGTGAATAAGTTTGAAAAGCCTGAAGTCTTCTGGCTTGTACATCTGCAATCAACATTTATTCAAAAAGCTGTGAGGCAAAGTAGAAACAAATTCATGAAATGTTCTTTAGAGCAGGGAATTGGTATAGAGCTTTCTAGCAGCCACAACATATATCTAAGTCTAGGCACCAATTTTTTGTGCATTCTTATTTTAAATAACTCAAAATTGTAGGTAAACTACTTGTTTTGCAGTGTACACAGGGCTTCCTCCATTGTTCATGGTGGACATTGGGTGAAAAAATATGAATCAATATCCAAGCTTTGTTCAAGCTTTGGGGCTTAAAAATACTACTAATTTAAGGAGCAATATAGGACTATTTCAAAAGATGTGATATTGAAACAAGAAGCATCAAAAATTTGGATGCCATTTGCCCATAATTTGGTATGATTTCAAGATCTCGCCTGAGTAAAAACGAGTTTCAAAGGTATAAACTGACTGTCATTATCAGTCTAAAATGTATTAATCAACAAAGAAAGTCCCTGCTTTGCATGTATGTAAGTTTAAGCTGCTTTGTATTGTTGTGGTGCTATCAGTGTATACTATCTGACCTCAAAGCCACAGGTCAAAACCCACAATTCACCCTTTAACCTTTGCATAAACCTTAAATCTTGCTTAAAACCCTTGAGGAAAGACTTTGTGAAATAAACTCTGAAAGTTTTTTATTTCATCTCCGTATTTATATGAATGTGCCTTCCCAGCATTATTTGGAAATCTTTAAGCACATAAACAAATCCCTGGTATTTAGAGGGATTTCTCATGTAAATCCTCTCTGTGCTAAATTATTGCACCATACTGAAATTAAAGCATAAGATTTTGTTTGATTGCAAATATGCATCCTCTCCACACCTCTTGATCATTTTAACCTGGTTGTACAGTAGAAAAGGGACCAAGACAAAGAGAGAGTAGAGTCTTTAAAGAGTGAAAATAAGAGCAATTCAACAAGAATCCAGAGTCACTGCATTAAAAGTCAATATACTGCTTTTACTGTCATCCAAACAAGTGAAATCCTCTTCTAAATTATCCTCAGTCCCAGCACATTCTGTAATTATTTCACATGAGCAGCAGAAAAGATCACCAGACTTCCTGGAAGAACAATACAGACGTGAAAAAATGTTGAAATTTGTTGCAAAAGTCTATTGTTAACATAAAGTCAGTCTCAGTGATGCAATCCCATTTGTCTCTGATGAGGGGCTTTAAAGTCCAGTAATGAAAAAAAAAAACTGCTGCAATTGGCATCTGCAAAAATTTGGTGAAAAAGGGAGATTTGTGTAGGCTGATTATTCTAGTTGCTGGAACACTCCCTTTTGGCTCATTTGGCTATCCCCTTGTAAAACCTCTCCAAATGACAGACAAGAAGCCATACCTTAAAGTCTGTAATGGGATTCGGCCAAAATGAATCCTAACCTCCTGCCTATGAGCTTTTTTTGTCCTCTATAGTCAGAAAGGAAGAAACACTTTGTTTATGCCTGACCATGTGTAACCTCCGGCTCACAAATTTAAATACAAATGCTCTAACAACATTAAAATGTTAGAAAACCCTCAGTTTTCACACAAATAAGCTGATTTTAAAATGTAAAATGTCAATTTTTTGGGGGGAGAAATTGAGAAGTTATCTTTGATTAATTGCAAAATGATTGATTCTATGTTATTCATTTATTGACACTAAGTGCTTAGATTACCTTATATATTTCCTGAGGTTTTCTGGGAATTCTTGATTTTTATAATTAACACAGGGCATGTCATGGCATGGCAACCGTTGTGACTCGGTTCAACAAAAGTTGCATTCTGCAAGGTGTACTCATGAAACATAAGAGAAAAACGCTCTCAACCACCTGATTTGCACTGCAAGTAATCCTGGATGTTTTGCTTGTAGTTTATCGTGTGAACCAGAAGGTGCACTTCTTAGAGCTTTACTCTCTCATTGTGGAAAAATTATCCATGATAAATGAAAAGTTGGTTTGCCATGGAGTAGATGCAACTCATGAAGTCCATTTTTGATTTTTTTATAACCATGCTGCAACCATGATTGTTTCTGTGATAAATGAGAGTTTTAAAATGAGACTTGATGGGGATTTATGGATCAAATCAGTAGCAAAGTATCAACTTGGTTTTTATGCTGAGCCAGATTCCTCAGGCTTTTGCAGCGTCAGCCTTGTATTTGTTTATTGACTGCCAAAGAGGTTATGTTTTTTTTATCTGTGATTGTTTTTTTTTTTTTTAAAGGATAACTTAAAAAGTTACGAATGAAGTTGATGACATTTTCAGAGAATGTTAGTCATGGCACACGGAAGGAGTGATTAGATTTTGGTTATGATCCGAATCCAGATGTGGATCCAGGGATTATTAACAGTGCGAGATAGGGCAGTTTTCCACATTTTTGACAGTAACTTTCCTGACAGTGTTGGATATGCCTTGGCACAAGTTTGTGCTTCAGAAGCACTTCTGGTTTTGCATGTATTCAGAAACTAAAGAATCCCATCTGTAAACGTGTTGGTGCCACGATGGGAAGCACGGTGCTTGATTACTTCACACTCTTAGCTGTGCATACCATAAATTTGAAAGAGTTTTTATTTCCAAATATAATTAAGGAATAATGGAGAAAAAATTAAACATAAGAATCTTGATTACTTCATGTGAAGTTTGTTTCACTGAAATCAGTCTCTAAATTAATTTAGTGACTGATGGTAGGTGAATGCCTCAGTTTCAATGGCACCAGAAAGCAGATGTTCTGCTTGGGATTGTGTCTTTTCCATTTCAAAAGAAGAGTATCAGAAATAATTTTTTACAATTCCATTTACTCCTTTTACTTAATTAAAATATCACACCATGCTGTCATCATTTTAAAAGCAAAACAAACATGAGTACATGCTGTACCTTCTCCAGTGTCTCACCTTACAGGCTCCTGGTATTTAAATCCCTGTCACTGAAGCACACAGGGGGCTTTTATTTTGTGTCAAGCAGCATACAAGAGGTTTTTATTTGGTGTCAAACAGCACAGTAGGACAGCCTCAAGTGTGAACAAACTCCAGAGCTCAACCTCTGCATGCTCTCTCCCTCAGTCTGTTAGGAATACATAAAGAATTGCAGCTAAAGTCTATAAAAGTGCCGCAGTGTTTGCCCTCGCAGACAGTTTAGCTGGGTTACAGACACACTCTTGTCCCTGAGCCAGAGGTGGTCGTCCAGGCCAAACATCTCCTATTCCCCACTAATGAAATCCTGAATAAAACCCTCCCTGCTCAGCTTGATCCGACACACACACAAATGCACAAGTACAAACACACAAATACAGACACCCACTCTCCAGGGTCCTGGTACACACACACGCTGAACCCCTGCAGTCCTCGTCAGGGATAATCCAAGGAAAACACTCCTTTTGTTGGGCCCCAGTCAAATTACTTTTCAGAGCTCTCGTGCTTTTTTTTTTTTTTTTTTTTTTATCAAAGCTGCAACAGTGTGTGCCTGCATAACTGTGTGTGTGTTCAGGCATGCATGTTTAAGCAGTCCAAACACAGGCTGTTGCTAGTTGCAGGGAGCATGTCCAAAGTGAATGGTCACTAATGACACATGAAAGTAGGCTGTTTATTTTGACCCAATTGTGTGTGCAAGAGAAAGATGTGGTGTGTCTGTATCTGCTCATATGCCAGTGATTTTCTAAAGATAGTTTAACACCAGATCACTTTGCTGTTGTGTGCTGGCAGGCTACTCTGGTGTTTGTGACTTTTCAACTTGGCATCCATGTATAAACACACTGATCATCATATAAACAACAACATGGATACAGTTGAACTTCTAGCCCTGCTGTTTTGGCAGCTCCACCCAGTCGGCCA
The DNA here is from genome assembly GCA_037902135.1 of Cetoscarus ocellatus. Lineage (NCBI taxonomy): Eukaryota > Metazoa > Chordata > Actinopteri > Labriformes > Labridae > Cetoscarus > Cetoscarus ocellatus. The sequence continues at coordinate 1,106,362 of JBAMNC010000650.1, forward strand.
GGAAATTTTGAAATATGTTTCCTTTGCAAATGGACACTGATCCCTCCCAATCCTTAAAATTAGAGTCCTAATGAAACAGAACCAAAATAATACGGTTGGTCTGAATAAGTTTTATTGGATTGTTTAATTTTGACCAGCATTTGAACAAAGTGGCATACCAGGGACTAAAATGCATCAAACTGAGCATCAGAATGGAGAAGGAAGGTCATCAACAGAGATTTAAGTGTGCCATAGCTCTGAGTGGTCAGACAGGCTTCATGTTGGCAAAGCCCAATTCTGGATCTACTGTTTAAATGCTGCAGTAAAATCATGGCCTGTCAGACAAGGACAGCGTTTTCCCAGTCTTCAATTGTGAGCCTATATTTGTTGTTGCCTCAGTTTTGTGGTCTATGCTGGCAGAAGTTTATTTCAGTTGTAGTCTTTTAACCTGACACACCAGGTGGACCGATACATATATTTTGCCTGTCCATTTGAGCAACAGCACATAAAAACTTTTTGGGAATAGGCAGAACCTTTCAAAAGCATATCCAACAGGTGATTGGACAATCAATCACATGAATGTACAGACTTATCAGATGTTGTGGAGGGCACGCTCTGCTGTTGCATTATAAAGTACAAAATGTTACACTTAGTAGAACAATCAAATCAAGTGAAGCAAAAATACCCTTTCAATCAAAAAAATATTTTCAGTGTTGCAGTTTATGTTTAATTTAATAAAGAAATGCTGTCAAGATCTTACAAAACTGCTTCTGAAGCTTTTAGCATCCATGCTAATCTCTGCATAAATAGTCATTACTGCTGTCGTCTTGCTCGTAGCTCCCACCTCCTCCTGCTTTAAAGGACACCTTTTAGGCTGTGCCACTTCAGGCAAAAAACAAAATGCCTGGTATTTAGGGAGGGTTGCCGATAAGATTTTATTGATGTCAGTGTCATTTACAAATACCTTATCGATCCCTGATGATTTTCAGCGTGGAGAAGAGTTTCTCAGTAGAATGTTTCTCCTACTTTTGCACGCTGTGGCTGTACTGAGGCGTTACATGTTTGAATTGTTGAGACCTTGCTCTCATATTAACCAGTCTGGCTGTTCTCCTCTGACCTCTTCCATAATTTTCTGCTAGAGCCTGCTGCTCAAAAGATACTTTCAGTGTTTCTAATTATCTGCAAACCCTGAAGATTGTTGCATGCTAATGTCCCAGATTGTTGCATGCTAATGTCCCAATAGGTCAGTCGCTTCTAAAACACTGAATTGCCTTTTGAAATAAATAAAGGTATCTTGACCTTAAACTCAGACCAACAACCACAACATGTTCATGGGGCACTGAAATCTCACTTTCCTCCTCATTATGAGGCTCAGTTTGAACTTCTGCAGATCATCCAGACCATGTGTACATGCACAAATATATTGTCTGCTGCCATGTGGTTTACTGATTTGATTTTTTTAGTATACTATGTTTATCATTTGATGTTTTTTCTTATTTCCTTGTTGACCAACTGATTGTGTATCAAGAAGTAAAAACATTTGGAGTATTTGTATTGGATTGAAGTATGAAAACAGCAACATTGTGATCTTTACCTTGGCAGGACTTTTTTCCAAAATTTGCCTTATTAGTGGCCAAATTTGGTATTTGCAATTGTACAAAAGGCCAAAATGCACATAAAAAGCAATGTTTTCAAAAAATATCCACTTATGTATTGGCAAGGCCCTATGCCTCTGTTGAGAGTACAAGACAGTAAATAGAGTTTTAAGCAGGGCTAAGGATGTGAGGGATGAAATTCTGTACAAGTTATAAGTTGAGAATTGAGCTTGGGGTACTGGTCATGCCATAGTCTGTATTATGTGTTGTCCCTACATGCTTGAAGTATTTGACAAAAGAAAATCAAGCAGATTTTACAAAATTAGCTTAATTCTCCATTTGATAAAACTTATGATTAAAAACTCATGTGGAAGTTTTTTTAAGGTAATTCAGTACCAGTAAATGCTATTTTTGTCCTATGGTTTCATATCATACCACCAGTTTTCTCCCCCCACTGGCCACCAGAGAGGATGCAGGTTTTATGCTCCCTTTGTCCTCCCTTACCAAATGAGAGGCTGCATCAGTTTTTTTTTACAGAGCAGTTAGAGCTTCATAATGACTGGAAATGCTTGGTCATATCATTGTGTGGTGGATAATTATTTTCACAGGAACCAACACTCAGGCTGGGCTGCAGCCAGCTCAGTTGACTGGGCACAGATTGTTAAGCTACATTCAGCTTCTATTCATTCACACGACTGCCGGCCCTCAGAGACCACCAGTCTTTTTCAAAGTCCTGTGAGAGTTTGTTTTGGTGTGTGACTGCCTATTAGTGTGTCTGTGTTAGTCTTTGCGTGCTCAGGAGCATACACGTGCAAGCCGCAAGTCTGTGCTTGTGCCTGAGACGAGGTGAGATGAGGCGAGGGTGCCAGAGCGAGAGATAAACAGAGACTAACAACGAAAGGAGGGGAGGTAAAGCGTGTGCCTGTGTCCTCGGGAGTGTGTGTCGAGGGTGCAAACTAGCTTTGTAGCACTCAGTAAAGTGTTGATTTAAGTGGAAGTGGAGGGAGGGGATGGGATAAAAGGCCTGACTAGATTAGCCTGGCACACACTACTGAGGCGTGCTGTACTGCCTGGCCTTTCAGCGCACTCTGCTCTGAGCATGAATGTGCGTTTGTGAGTCTAAGGGCGCTTGATTGGTTGTGTGTGCATGTATCTGTGGGATGCAGTTACTCTGCTGATGACATTGGTGCAGCTGTGCAATAAAGCTGTAGATTAACAAAGCCACATTAGCTGCTAATAACACTCCACTCTTCTTATTTCTTCTTATAGTAATACTCTGTGTATGTTACTGAGTGAAGTGCCATTGTTGAGGGAGGCTGTTTTAGGTAAATATGGATGCTGTAAAGAGGGGAAGAGGGAGAGGCCCAGATAGATGTTTTGTCTTGTGCTTAGAATTACTCTGTCATGAAGAGGAGACAGGCAAAATACCCAAAATTGGCATTATAAAACTTAAAAAAGCATAATATGTTTTTTTTTTAACTGATTCCAAGAAGTAAAATATAAATTACATCAAGATGTGTTTATGGTCCTCTTTGTGTCAAGTGTCATTGATTCTTTTGGTGAAATGACTTCGAGATGATTTGTTGAAGGACCTGTTTGTATGACTATTTGGCAATCAGTAAAGGGCTTGGTTTATTAAATGACCATAAAGCAGAGAAAACAATTAAAAATCATACTTTTGGTGATTCATATCAGGCAGTCTCTTTCAAAGGTAAACAGTGTTTTGAAGCAGCAGTAAAAAAGGCTGATATTCTTTCTATCTTGCCCTGTAACAGCAGCTGACTCAGAGACAACCAACCTGCCAAAATTCCTTGTTATGATTTCTTAAATTTCTCTATATGAAATGGTTACCGTGGAATAAAACTGTGGAGAATTGTAAACAAGATAACTTCAGATGACTGTTTCGTTATACAACAATAATAAGTTAAGAAGACCCACTTGTTCACCTGTTGTGCCTTAAAAACTTTAGTAAAGCATCATTTTTTCTGCCCACGCTGTTCTCTTGATTTCCCCTTTCTAAATACCTGCTTCCCTTCTCACTCTGACCTTGACAAAAAACATCTTTTTGCCAGCCCATTGCACACAATACATCCTGCTGATTTAAGTTATTATTAAGAGACCTGTTAATTTATCATTAAGAGGTCTCTTAAAGATAATGTATTGTTAATGAGAGACCTCTCATTTAAATACAAGTGAGTAGTGGAGCTGGGTGGTGCTTCAGGGGAACTGGGTTTTTGCAGTGGATCTGCAATATCAGAAAACAAAAAAATTAACAAACCAAGAAAAAACAGCAGTGATGGCTCTTTTAACAACCCCAACTAAAAACAGCTCTACAGGGCCAGTGAGCCCTGAGTGCTTCTTCCTACATGAATTGTAAAATATAACAGTGACTCAAGCATCCCTGGATAAGTGCAAAACTTAGCCTTAGCATTACTACCTCCGCGAAGGAGGTTATGTTTTTGCTGGAGTCTGTCTGTTTTTTTGTTTGTCTGTTAGCAAGATTGCACAAAAACTACTGGATGAATTTACATGAAAATTTTACCAGAGGTGTGATTTGGCCCAAGGAGGAAGCCATTACATTCTGGTGCTGAGCTGATCCAGATTGACACCACAAAAAAACATTGATGTTTATAATGAAGTCCCATAACTTAACAATGGGCCATATTTTGTCCCACCCACAGCACATTCCGATTGGTTACACGCTCTGGTTACACGCAGAGTCAGGGCACAGCGATCAGCCAATCAGCACTGAAAGCTGTGCATGCAGTTCTGCTCACAGACATAGCGGAAAGGAGGAAGTTTTGCCCATGGAGAAAGCCCGGTGTTGTCCTGGAGTCTTGGTTTCTAAGATGAATTGAGGCAGAAGACACTCCCAAAATTGTTATAAACACCCCAGTCCTCTACAGCTCACAGCTACTAGTAACAATCCTGTGAGCCCATTAACATTATTGAAACATACGCGGCAGCTCTGCTTGCTGGCAGCCCCTCCAAATGTGCCGTTTATCACTCGAAACAAGACTGCTGATAATGTCAATACGGAAATAGTCCATCAATGCAGAAGTCTATGTGTGTGTGTGTGTGTGTAAAAACCTAACCCCGAAATTCCACATTGAGCAAACACACCGTGCACCGAAGTGGCGTGGTTTTGCTCCGACTGACAGGCTGGCAACATCACCCACTGGAAGCGATAACACCAACATCTGTACAAGCAGCAGCAAACTGGTTCAGTCAACAAGCTACAAGATTCACTACTAACTAGGTCACTGGATGATATTTATATCAACAACTAGAAAAGCACTCAGAGAGCACAGACCTCCGCCAAGCAGCTTCAGTCCAGTTTGGCGAAAATGGTCCTATCTGGTAATGTTACAGAATTCTTTAAAAAATTCTTGTATCTGGATAGTGATCTGGATCAGTCCCAAAATCTAATAATTTCTCCCTTATCCCATTCCACACATTTCCTGAAAATTTCATCCAAATCCGTACATAACTTTTCAAGTTATCTTGAATGCAAACAGACAGACAGACAGACTAACCAA